>DF365100.1:1921-14570 GCA_000787875.1 Solanum virginianum
CGCATAGCATACTATAAAAGACCCAGCTAATTAGGGGTAACTGTATCAGGTTCGTCCCTGGCTAGGCTCTTCCTTAGGCCCTCGGGCTTCCCCCCGTGATTGGATCATCCCTAGCTAGGTGATTCTTCCACCCCTTTGGGCTACCACCTATCTATAAACAATATTCATTACCTTTCAATTACCTTTTAGATGATCTTTTGGTGGTCACGTTATTGGAACTTTGGAATTATATATACAATACGTGATATGTAGATAACTATACAAGACAATATGACAATGAAAAGAGTACTTTTCATAATAATGAAATGCGTATGAGATGAAACAACTTATGGACTTTATTTGGCAACAAGAACCGATGTAATTGGTATCCACAATGTTAGTAGCTATGAGGGTAACTATGTAAGAAAGCATATGAACATGTGAAAGTGTGGAAACATAGCTAGTAGTCATGTTGGAGTTGGTATGTGCCTTTACGTAGCAATAAGGAATGTATGTTTCATGTTAATTGATAGGAAATCAAATAGCCTTACATACCTCGCTGTACAACCTCGCTATTACCTTAGGATAACCTTCCCTTCCTCAAAATATTCAGCTATAACATAGTAAGTAATAAAACTAACATTAGAAGCCAATAGACATCTTGGAAACCCAACTTCACATAGAAACAACACCCAGGCAGCAAGTGTGCAACTACATGTTACATCTTTTAGCTACCTTTCGACGTCGGTAATTCCAAGCCTATCCCAACTTTAACAAAACTGTTCTTCACACATTTACACATAATATCAGCCTTCAAATAGTCTCAGCAAAGTACCAGATCAACAATGAAAAACATGGAGCAATAGCTATGTATACATCAGCCCACAAGTTCCAATCAAAATACAATTGCGATATCGCATAAATGCTTACTGTTGCGGACTGTAAAAGCAACCAAATAGCCTGCTTATACCACTGCCAATATATCCTTTGTTAAGTACATAAGTAATACTTCATAATACAACAAACCAGGAAGAGAAACAACTCATAATCAATAAGAAAAGTGCACAGCAACATCAACAACACATGCTGTCCAGGATTTTCAGCATCAACACAACCAACATATTCTCTTGTTTGTCATGAGACACGAAAAGTACACAGCAACATCAACAGCACATGCTGTCCAGAAATTTAAGCTTCAACACAACCAACATATTCTCTTCTTTGTCTTGAGAAAGTTATACTAAACATATACTTATGATTTCTCACCTTATATTTCAAGATTAGGATGTCCTTCAAGAATCCTAGAGGGTTAAGTTGGTTGCTCTTTGATGTAAATAAAGGAGAGAAAAGATTTCTTAAGAAAGCTGAAAAGTCTGCTCCAAACATGAATGAAATAGCTTGCTGTTTTGACCCCTTTTAAAACATAACTTTGGCCGACCTACTCCTATATTTTTAACCACATATTAGCAGATATTAGGAGGCTGGTGATGCAGTAGCTTCTTACTTAAAATATGGGCCGAAATGGGTCTCTAAAGTGATGGATATTGGGCTCCCTATGTGCAGATTTTTCCTTCTCTTATTGTGGCCCAATTAGTTAAGTAAGTTGGGATATAATTGGTCCTCTGTCATCCTCCATTTTGGGCTGTAAATACAACCAACTTATAGTAGTAAACCATGGGCCAAAGATACCTTCTTAACTCAAACATTATTCATAATCGGAATTGTACAATTTTGACGTCGAGCCTGGTCTCCGTTTAACTCATAAGTTCAAGTTAAGCAAGTAGCTGACTCACCTGCTAGCTTCCTAAGTCCTATAAGCACCTCAATTGTTATCCTTTGTTTGGGGTCTTAGTCTCCTTAACTCAACGCAAAACATGTATACATGCAACTTTCTTAAACTTTAGATACACATGACACCCTTTAACGCGAGATGCAAATACCTTTAAAATTGGCACTAATTTGAAAGTCCATATCATGTTTCATATGTATAGTACAAATATTTATAGTGTTTGTGTGGGGTGTTACATATACTATCCTCGTAGAACTAGTTATGCCTTTAAAAATTCTTTCTACTTCTAGCTATGAGACACAGTTATGAAATGTAGGGTGACCTACGAGTCATAGTTTGTACTCTAACCATTTTAAGAAATATTTTTCAGAACTCAGATAAGCTTATGAGACTCTCACTACGAGTCATAGCAAGAGCTATGGGTCGTATGTGAGTCTCATATGAGAAACATAAAGAAACCATAGATGCCTGTTTCTTGCTATGAGGGACCCTTACAACTTGTAAAGTAACCTACGAGTTGTAGGAATGCCTCGTAGCAGGAAATAAAAGACATCAGAGGTGCCTAAAATTTTCCAACAACAAGCACAAATCAAACACAAAATTCAAATCAAGTTAAGACATAATAGCAATGGAGAATTCATGGCTAATAGTCCATTCCATACTAATCATTAGAAATTCAAAATGACCCTCATCCCTAGGAGTCAAAACCAATTCTATGCTACGACAAGCATATCAAAGACAATATATTTTCTAAACTCTTACTTGACAACCATAAAACATTCCAAGGGATGCAATTACCATATATATCAATTAAATCAAATCCATAAGTTAAAGCATAAGCATCAAACCTATATCCCCTAAATTTCAAATGCGACAATCAGACCATGCACGGGCAATAATCACATAATACATCCTATGAATGAATCATAAATTTCGCAATCATCATCACCCATTTAAGAATTTCTACACAAGTAGGTTCATAACTCAACCATTCAAGGCCTAAAAACCTTAGATTACAAGTCTAGTTCAATGATCACTATGAGGCATGATTTACATTGATTAAACAAAGCATACACTCATATAGGGAACAAATTCACCATATAATATTGCAAAATTAACCACAGAGTTTACCGATTGATTGTAGACGTAAACCAAAGTGAAGAAAATTGAAAATCAAGCCGAAAGCCTAAAAATAATGCTTTTGCCAGAATCTTCGCTAGAAATAACATAGGTAGCCGGGATTTTGATCGAAAAAATGATATGGGCGAAAAAAGAGGGGTTTTTCATCGCTTATTTTAGGGTTTAATATTGGCAATAGTGGTCAAATTTTATTTTGACCCCTTATATAATCAAACCGGGTTGAGTTATAAAAATATGCAGATCGGGGCTAGAAACCCTAATTATGAGTCATAGGCTATCCTACAACTCGTAGGTCATGGTCTCGTAGCAAAACCAACATTTATAAAAATTTAGGAATCATACCTAGGCACTACGAACCCCTCTTACGACTCATAAAGGACCCTACGAGTCGTAAGGTTGGCTCATCGTGTATGTCCAACTCTTGATACTCACTGATTCCCTCTATGATGCATGACCTATCAGTCGTAGGCCTGATGGTAAAGGCTACTCCAATTTCTATTTTTCAGATCTTTTGTTCTTCAATTCTCTCCTGCAAAACAAATCTAAAAACACAACAATTCCCAAAATATTGCAACTGCACTACTGTCTTTAAATCATAAAAATTAATTCACACCTTTTACCTAATAATATCAACAATAAAAAACACTTAAAACAAGCAACAATTATAAAAAAATGCTTGGGTTGCTTCCTAAGAAGCGCCTTGTTTAACATAATGGCACGACTTTGTCACCGTCTTTCATCTACTATCATTGAGGATCCACACCTCAGTCTTGTATTCGTTTGGGTGTTTCATGGATTGGCGAATATCGAACATGACCTCTGTATCATTAACCCTAAATCGTAGTTGACCTAAATCCATATCCACTAAGGCTTTTCCTGTGGCCAAAAATGGTCTCCCCAACATGATGGGCATCTCAAAATCAACTTCGCAATCAAAGATCACAAAATCTACCAGAAAGATGAATTTATCCACTTTAACAAGAACATCCAAAAGGATTCCTCCGGCTTTTTGATGGTTCAATCCACCATAAGCAACCTCATTCTTGTCAGGGTAAGAGTACCAAGGCTAAGCTTTTTAAATACCGAAAGAGGCATTAGATTGATGCTCGCTCTTAAGTCACACAATGCTTTTGCAAACTCGACATCATAAATGGTACAAGGGAAGGTGAATGCACCGGGGTCCTCTCGTTTTTGAGCAAGTCATTTTGTAATAATCACACTACATTGTTGGAGTTCTTGCGGGAACTCTTGGCTCAAAGTGCATTTCTTGGTGACCAAATCCTTCATATATTTGGAATACCCAGGCATTTTCTCTAAGGCTTCTAGAAGGGGAATATTGATAGAGAGTTGCTTCAACATTAAGAGGAAGTGTTTTAATTTATCCTTCTCTTTCTTTTTGTTAATCCTTTGAGGGAAAGGAGGAGGAGGTTTGGGAATTGATTTTAATTTCTCATGCTCACTTATATCTTCTTGTTGTATCTCAATAACCTTCGGATCTTCTACCTCAACCAAGACCCTTCTCATCAACTTTATCTACAATTACTGGCATAGGGGGATCTATGATGATCTTGCCACTCATAGTCATTACCACCATGCAATTCCCTTCATTCATTGTGTTTTAAACCATATTGCTTGGTAGGGTACCCTTTTGGTGCTGATTTAAATATGAAGAAACCTGTCTGAATTATTGCTCTAGTTGCTTTATTGCCACAGAGTGAGACTCAATTTTTTGGTTAATACTTGAAATATCTGCTTTCATTCCCTTTAAAGTCTCATCTTGATGGTCTGGTCGCTTCAACAATTTTTTGAACATTTCTTCAATCCTTGGATTGCTTGATCCGGCATCACGATTGTGTGGTGGCACATAAGGACAGTTCCTGTAGCCCTCTCTTCTCCCCTATTCTGCGTTTGGCACTCTCTCTCTCATAGTATCCACCCCAGCTATCTCTATACACCCTATCACAGGTGAAGTCCTGACTTTAATTCCCAAAACCATGCCTCCAATAATTCGAATTGGACCCTTGGAGGTTTTTCTGGAACCCCGCCGCTTGGTTGCTTACAAAACATGCATCCTCATCAAAGAATGGATCATCATAGATAGGGACCTTCGGAGGTTGGTATGTGACTTTCTTAATACTTGCCTGATTTTGCTTTAAAACCAAGTCCATACTTGTGCAAAGCTGAGCGAGTTCCTCCATGATCTCTTTGTTTACCTTTGCTTACTCATTATTTGTGTTAACTGTACAAGAGGATTTCACCATACCTCGCCCTCGTTGTCCCTATGCTTGATTTGTTTTAAGCACTTGCTCTATTCTTGCGGCTATCAATGCAAAAGGTTAGTCTAGGAACATGTCTCCTATAATCATGTCGGCACAAGCTTGACTATTCTCGTCAATTGCCCGATAGAAGATGTCAACCAAGGCATTGTCAACAATCTTATGATCAGGGACCATCCTCAAGCATTTAGTAAACCTCTTCCATATTGTGCAAATAGAATCACCCGGCAATTGCTCAAATTTGTTGACTTGGTCCTTGAGTTTCAACTTCTTAGATCTTGGGAAATATCTTTCAAGGAATACTCTCTGAAGTTCAGCCAACTTGTGATAGTACCAGGAGGAAGCTCAAACAACCATACAACTACATTGCCAGTTAATGATATGACACTCTTGCAAACAAACACAACATTTCAAAGATAATGGTAGGGATTCTCCAAATGTAGCCCTATGAATAATTCACGATTTTGGAGCATTTGGAGCAATCCACTCGATACCCTGAACTTATTATCTGTCAGTAATAGAGGCAGTACTATAGCACCAGTAATATCCATAGTAATAGGGTTCAATCTATATTGATTCCATCCATAAGCGTTTTCATTGAAATCCCTGAGTTGTGGCTTGTTACCCCTTTGTGGTGGATTCTTCTCTCTTCCCATATCAGCAAAGGTTAGTATTAAATCCACAGGGAATACAGGGCTTGTTTACAAGATTTCACCACTAATCATTTCTAGGATTTCTGACTACAATCTCTAAATGGGGGGGGGGGTTTGTATTTCAAAAAAAAATTGAAACTACCACTAACTATAATGTGAGGAAACACTCAATTTTTGGGACAACTTGGGAATTGTGTTCCCTATGGTTCGTCGACTGGAGTACCCTAGATAACATAACTACAATTTGTAATCTGAATGCAGGACGGTAACTTAGGTTCTTCCAGCCCTCTTGTGAATGTGAATGTCGAATTTCACCATGTTGCTTGGTCAACAACCATGGCATGCCAACTAACCATTACCTATTATCCTAGTCAACCTCCCCTTGGTCAGGCTCAGTTGATTATATGAGAACACATCAATCGTATTCTATCATCTACTTCCCTTTTTTTATTCGTCACTACCTTGGTTGTGATTGTGATAGTAGGTGAGGTTTGGTGTTGGCCACTACCAAACGACAATAATAATGAAGGGAAATAGATAATACATGCAAAACCTTAATCATAGAAATGCAAGAAACCTAAGTCATCTCTAGGTCAACTACTCATGGTTCCCACAACCCCAAGTTGTGGGTGCTTAGCTACTCATGGTTGAGGCAAAACACATAAGAATGTAAATCATAGGCATAGTTGAGATCTTTACCAATACCAATAAAGAAAATAGGCACCATAAATTGCAAACCTACAAGCTTGATTGATAAACAATGAGTACAAGGCAAGGTTGCAATCCCCCAAAAATGGTTTTCCAAAAGAGAATAATAAACTACTCTAGAAAACTAAGAAAAGCTTCAAAATATATCTTTCCATAGTCTACTGGTCGAACCTCCTCTAAAATCCTAACGTAAACGATATATAGTATTTATAAAACAACCCTAGCATTTACACAGAAAAGACAGCTGGCAGCTGATAAGTTACGCAGGTAAGACTCGTAAGACGACCTATAAGTCGTAGTCAGGGTCTCATATCAAGTTCTTGGCATCTTGGACTAAACTAGTATGATCCATAGGTATAGTTGTTACTTGAGTATGACTCGTATGTTAGTCTTCAATTTTTGGTGTAACATCTTGGCTCTCTGATCCTTGCTACGAGTCCACCTATATGAGTCCTAGTGTGACTTACGACTCATATGATGGCCTTATAGGGGTGACCTCCACTTAGTAGATTTCTGAAGTTTGGTCTCCGATTCTTGCTACGATATCACCCTACGACTCATAGGTGGGCTCGTAAGGCCTATGATTCAGCAAAATCTGTAACTTTTCTTTAAAATCATGCCAACCTAACTCTTTTGCAAAATTAACACAAAACCATATCAAAACACTAAAAACTTGCTTTAAGAACTCACAAAATCCCTTATTTTAGGAACCAAATGTTGCTGTATTTTGACAGCACATCACCTTTATCTTTGTTTTTCCTAGTTTTTGGCATACATTTTGTACAAAACAATTTAGAGGTTAGAATGAAAAGAATGTAACAACTCCTAAATACCACGTAGCCTCCTTCTTATAAATGTGGTGTACAACACATTGATAAACAACACTCTACATAGACACGACTTTGTAGACTCCTTAGGATGACCCGCTCTAATACCACTTTTATCACTCCCAAAGTCCCGTTAAAGCAAACTGGCACCCATTGCCAATAAGGCTCGGGAGAACCAACCTGTATCTATGCGCTTTCTATACATATTATAAGGGATTTCTACATTTAACATGCTTTCAAGAAAGTAAACAGTAATAACAAGACAAAAGGAAGTGCATATGACTAGGTCATTGGGGCCACGTTATCTAAAGTACGAGATATGATTACACTTTAATTTACATAGTTTACAAAGCCTCTAGATAATGAAAAGTATCTGATAAGGGTCAGGATAGGCCTCGCCTCAACTAACTATACAATATAAAAATATAGGCTCTAGACACACACACAAAGTTCCGAAGCAACCTGAAGCTTGGTAACAACAACTGGATATCCTGTACTCCTACTACGGAGATCTACTAGTGCCTGTACCTGCAGTATGAAATACTGATCCCCCATAAGGGACGTCAGTACGAGATAATGTAATAAATATGTAAGGCAGGAAATACTATATTTAAAGTAAAAACTCAAATAATATTATGCACTAGTGTAAGGATAAGAGCCCACCTATAGTAATACTATAGAATTGTGTACTTTATGTACTTTTTATTACTTTACCTTTACTGTATAATCTGTGCACAACATGTAATACAAATGACCAACTAATCAGTGGCAAACCTATATCGGTATTAGCCTATGCTAGGCTTTTCCTTTCACCCCTGAGCTACCTCCCATAATGGGATCGACCCTTGCTAGGTGATTCTTCCACCCCTCGGGTTGCAACCCATTAATAAGCAATATACTTTACTTTATCTTTCAATCACTTTTGAGATGATTCTTTTGGTGGTCATAATATTGGAGCTGTAGGACTGTATATATAGCATGTGACATGTAAATAATCATACAAGACAATACGACAATGAAAAGAGTATGTTACACAAATAATAAAATGCGTATGAGATGAAACAACTCGTGAACTTTATTTAGCAACAAGAAGCCATTGAAGATGACTTTTATGGGAGTATTTGGACATGTGAAAGAGTGGAGACATGGTTAATAGTTGTGTTGGGGTTGGTAAGTCCCTTTATGTATTAAGGAACAATCTAGATTTCAAGCTAATAAAATCCAAAATCAAGTAGCCTTTCTTACCTCATTATACGACCTTGTTATTACCTCAAAGTAACCTCCTTTTCTCTTAAGTAGTTATCTACATTAGTTTGGGCAATAAAACAAGCATTAGTAACTACTAAACATATCTTTACAGTCCAATCTATTTTAAAACTAAACTTCAGGCGGCAACCCGAAAGCACCGATCCAACGACATTATTTCATCCTTTCCACCCCAAAGCATATGCGTCTACTACCATTCCATATACATAGTGTACAAAGCCTGGTTTAGGTCCATAACATGCTAGAAATAGTCCACAATTCACAGCACACACCAATTCCACATGATATGAAATCAGGTAGCACAACATTACGCCATTTCCTTATATCTCAACGTCAATAATTCAAAACTATCTGGACTTTAACCAAAATGTACTCAACACTTCTATACATAAAAAAGCCTTAAAGTAACCCCAAAATAGTGCCAAAGTAGTCATGATAGACGTGAGGCAATAGCCTTCCCTCCATCATCCCACAAGGTCCAATCAAAATTACACTTAAGATAGCATAATAAAACTCATTTTTAAGTGAAACAAAATCAGGGCAGCAACCTTAGATTAATATCTATAACTTAAACCATGTTATGAACATCAACTTCTCTTCATAATCTAGCCTATAAACCATAGAGAAGTCACTAAAAAAAAGGCAAGTGTGCAACAACTTTCTGAACACATGATGTTCGACCTTTATTCACAAGCATAACTAGCATATACTTCTTGTTTTTCATGGGAAAAATATACCAAATACATAGATATTTTTACTTACCTTACCCTTCCAGATTCAGGTTTCCTTCAAGAACCCTAGAGGGTTTTATTTGCTGCCTTGTCAAGTGAAGTAAAGAGTAAAAGAAAGTCTTTCGGAAAGCTGAAAATTGTTCCAAAGTGAAATGACTAAATGGACTATTTTTAAGCCCTTTAAAGGGACTCTTTGGTCGGCTTTCTCTTGAGATTTTTACCATATATTAAAGTATATTAATAAGCTGGTAATAAATCAACTTGGACCTCTCACTTGGGCCTAAATGGGTCTCAAAGGTGATGGACCTTGGTTGCCCATTTTTCTAATTTCTCTTCACTTAGTTTGGGCCCAATTAGCCAAGTAGGTTGTGATGTACTTGGGCCCTTTTATTATTAACCTTTTGTTGTAAGTGTTGTCCATTTATGATACTAAAACATGGGCTAAAGTTACACCCTTAACATGAACTTTATTCATTATTGGACTAGGACAGATTCGGCGTCGGGCCTTGTCTCCATCTAGCTAGCAAATTTAAGCTAAGCAAGTAGGTGACTCACCTGCTAGCTTCCTAAGTCCTATAAGCACCTCACTTCTCTCACTTCATTTAAGGCCATGATCTTCTCAATTTGACTTAAAACTTATATACACTCAACCCTCTTAAGCATTAGACATACATATCACCCTCTAATTCGAGATTCAAGTGCTTTTAAAAATTGGTACTAATTTGGCCAAGCTATATCATATTCATTTGCTCAGAACTAGTATATGTAAGATGTAGGGTGTTACACGCTATAAATATATTAAGTTAGGGTTTTATTACAGGATTCCAGACGTTAGAACATAGAACTTTCCTTTTAATATTCTCTTAAGAATATTTTAAGGTTTTTAGCTTAGATTATCTTTTTCTCTTGCAAAACTCAATTTTCGGGATTGTAAACCTTACTTTGTGCTCATCATCAATCTATCAAGCTTTTGGTTTGCAACTTGTGGTGTCTTCAATCTTCATTGTCTTGGATAAAACTCTCAATCATGTCATTTATTTGCATTTTTTCTTATTTTTCCTTAGCCAAGCGTAGCTAAACACTCACAACTTGGGGTTGTGGGAACCATGGGTAGTTGACTTGAGATGACCTATGTTTATTGCATTTCTATGATTAGAGTTTTGCATGTATTATCTATTTCTCTCATATTGATTGTTGTTTGGTGGTGGCCAACACCAAACCCCACCTAATATCACAATCCTAACCAAGATAGTGACAAATAGGAAAAGGGAAATAGATGATAGAATTCAATCGATTTCTTCTCATCTAATCAAC
Source organism: Solanum virginianum (assembly GCA_000787875.1). Taxonomy (NCBI): domain Eukaryota; kingdom Viridiplantae; phylum Streptophyta; class Magnoliopsida; order Solanales; family Solanaceae; genus Solanum; species Solanum virginianum. The sequence continues at coordinate 12,605 of DF365100.1, forward strand.
CAAACCTGATAAAGGGGAGGTTGACTGGGATAATGGGTAATGATTAGTTAGCACACCATGGTTGCCGACCACGTGGCATAGTGAAATTCAACCTTCACCTTCACAAGAGGGCTGGAAGAACCTTAGTTACCGTCCTGCATGCAAATTTCCAATTATAGTTATGTTATCTAGGATAATCAAGTTAACGAACCATGGGGAACACAATTCCCAAGTTGTCCCTAAAATTGATTTTTTCCCTTATTGTAGCATAGTATTAATTTTACTTTTATTTTTGAATCACAAAAATTCCCCCATTTAGAGATTTTAGTTATTTATACTTGAAATGATTAGTATTGAAATTTTGTAGTCAAGCCCCATATTCCCTGTAGATTCGACCCTATCCTTTGGTTAAGTTAATTGCTAGTAGTGACCGCTTTCTTATTGGAGTATGACCATCAACAAAAAACTACAGCACCGTTGCTGGGTAATATGACTAGGTTTTGACTTAATTTCACTATTAGTTAGTTCTAGTGTTGAATTTTAGAATCTCATGTATTTTACTTTTCTTTTTGTTTTTGTTTTTTGAATTTTACTTGCAGAGTATTCTAGGTTGGATGTCCAACACAAGGAGCCAAGGCAATCCCTTAGCTCCGATCAATTTGGAGATCCACCGACTTGTTCAAAAAATAGCTCAAGGGAAGGAGAAGAGCCAAGGCAATCCCTTAGCTCCGATCAATTTGGAGATCCACCGACTTGTTCAAAAAATAGCTCAAGTGAAGGAGAATATCAAGGTTAAGGAGGATATGAATATGAATGAGGATATGGGAAGAGAGGAGAATCTACCAGCGAGGGGTAACAGGCCCCAGCTTAGGGAATTTAATATTAATGCTTATAGATGGTATCAGTATCGATTGAACCCTATGGCTATACATTACTAGCGCGATAGTACTACCTCCTTTACTAGCAGATACTAAGTTCACGGTATCGAATGGGTTGCTCCAAATGCTCCAAAACCACAAATTATTCATGGGGCTACCTTCAGAGGATCCCCACCATCATCTCCAAAATATGGTGTTTGTTTGCAAGAGTGTCATGGGGTCACAAAACCTCTCTCTTAATGTTATTGGTTTAAGAGTGTTTCCACTGTTGTTGACTGGCAATGCAGCTGTATGGTTGTTTGAGCTTCCTCCGGGTACCATATCATTAGTTTAAGAGTTCTTCCACTATCATTGATGGGCATTACAGCTATATGGTTGTCTGAACTTTCTTCAGGTACTATTACAAGTTGGGCGGAGCTTCAGAGAGTATTCCTTGAAAGATGTTTCCCAAGATCTAAGAAGTTGAAGCTCAAGGACCAGACAAACAACTTTGAGCAATTTCTGGGTGACTCTACTAGCATAACAAGGGAAAGATTTACATAATGCTTGAGGATGGTCCCCAATCACTTGATTGTTGATGATGCCTTGGTTGAGATTTTCTATCGGGCACTTGACGAGAATAGTCAAGCTTGCGCCAACACAATCATGGGAGGCATGTTCCTTGACCAACCTTTTGTATTGATAGCCACAAGAATGGAGCAAGTGGTCAAAATAAATAGACTATGCATGGGAGGCATGTTCCTTGACCAACCCTTTGTATTGATAGCTGCAAGAATGGAGCAAGTCGTTAAAACTAATAGAGCATGGGGTCAATGTGAGCAGGGTATGTTGAAGACCTCTTGTGCTGTCAACACCAACAATGAGCAAGCAAAGGTAAACAAAGAGATCATAGAGCAACTTGCTCAATTTCACACAATTATAGACTTGGTTTTAAAGCAAAACCAAGCAAATGTCAAAGTGGTCACTCACTAACCACCAAAGACTCTTGTGTAAGAAGATCCATTCTTTGATTAGGATGCATGTTTTGTAAGCAACCAAGCGGCAGGTTTCCAAAACAACCTCCAAGGATCCAATTTGGATTATTGGAGGCAATGTTCTAGTAATCAAGG
>DF365100.1:20149-47512 GCA_000787875.1 Solanum virginianum
GAATTTCAATTGTGAGAGTGAGAATGTTTCCTCAGTCCCTGAATTCTAAATACTTCTTGAGTAAGAGGGACTTCTTTTCTATGAGGGCATTTGCACTACTTGATTAGCATATGGTTGCACCAGTGATTGTGCATGGTTGATGCTCCTTAGCTCATCATAGTTAGATTGCTAGATTCATCATCATGTTTTATTATGCTCAGTAACTCTACAATCTGTTTTTGAAAATGATAGTTTGATACCTAGATTAGAGTGAATGATGTATATGAAATTGATATAACTATTATGTATTTCCCATTGTATGTGTAGATTGAGTCATCGCTTAAGGACAAGAAATACCCACCCATATGATTTTTTAGGAAACTTGCACTAGTGCCCCATACAACCCCAGAATTCGTGGGCTAAAACCCAACGGATATTGCCGAAATCACCTATTACCTGTTCCTTGTCCCATTAAATCCTACTAGGCCTCTGCCAATGCCACTGGGCCACCTGGGGCTCTTTTTGGGCTCATAGCAAACCAACCCATATGATTTTTGGGAATCTTGCACCGGAGCCCCATGCAGCGCCAGAATCCGTGGGCTAACACCCACCGAAAACTGCCGAAATCGCTTGTTTCCTGTTCCTTGGACCATAAAATCCTATCAAGCCTCCACGGATGCCATCAGGCCACCTGGTCCTCTTGTAGGGCTAGTTTTGGACCCACCAATCTGATTTTTTGGGAATCTTGCACCAAAGCCCTATGCAGGCCCAGAATCCGTGGGCTAACACCCACATAAATCGCCTATTTCCTGTTGCTTCGCCCACAAAATCCTACCGGGTCTCCGTCAACACCATTGGGCCACCTAGGCCTCTTGCCAGGCTTGTTGCAGACCCACTTGTATGATTTTTCAGGAATCTTGCATTAGAGCCCCATGTAGCGCCAGAATTCGTGGGCTAACACCCACAGAAAACTGTCAAAATCGCCTGTTTCTTGTTCCTTAGCCCATAAAATCCTACCAGGCCCCCACCAATACCACCAGGCTACCTAGGCACCTAGTCAGGCTCGTTGCGGACCCACTTATATGATTTTTTAGGAATCTTGCACCGAAGCCCCATGCAGCCCTAAAATCCATGGGCTAACATCCACCGAAAGCTGCCAAAATTATTTGTTTCCTGTTCGTTTGCCCATAAAATCCTACCAGGCCTCTGCTAATGCCATCAGGCCACCTGGGCCTCTTGATGGGCTCATTATGGACCAAAGATATGATTTTTCAGGAATCTTGCGCCGGAGCCCCATGCAGCCCCAGAATTTGTGCACTAACACCCACCAAAAACTGCTAAAATCTCCTGTTTCCTGTTCCATGGCCCATAAAATCTTATCACATCTTCGACAATACTACTAGCCCACTTGGGCCTCTTACTAGGCTCATTCCAGAACCACCCGTATGATTTTTTGGGAATCTTATGTCGAAGCCCAATGCAGCCCCAAAATCCATGGGCTAACACCCATCAAAAACTGTCGATATCACTTGTTTCCTATTCCTTGGCCATGAAATCATAATAGGTGTCCGCCAATGCTGCTGGCCACCTGGGCCTCTTGCCGGGGTTGTTGCAGACCAATCTGTATAATTTTTTCAGAATCTTGCGTTGGAGCCCCATACAGCCCCAAAATCCATGGGTAAATACCCACAAATAACTACCGATATCATTGTTTTCCTGTTCCTTGGCCCATAAAATCCTACCAGGCCTCTGGTAATGCTATTAGGCCACCTAAGTCTCTTGCCGGGCTCATTCCGGACCTACACATATGAGTTTTCAAGAATATTGCGCCAGAGCCCCATGCAGCACTACAATCCATAGGCAAACACCTAAGGAAAACTGCTTAAATCACCTGTTTCCTGTGCCTTGGCAAAACAAATCCTATAAGGCCTCCGCCAACGCCATCGGGCCACCTAGGCCACTTGATAGGCTCTTTATGGACCCACCCAAATGATGTTTTGGGAATCTTAAGCCAGAACCCCATGCAGCCCCAGAATCAGTGGGCTAACACCCACCAAAATCTGCTAAAATCACCTGTTTCCTGTTCCATAGCCCATAATATCCTGCAAGGTCTCTGCCCATGTTGCCGAGCCACCTGGTCCTCTTACTATGCTCATTATGGACCCATGTATATGATTCTTTAGGAATCATGCACCAGAGCCCCATGCAGCCCTTTAATCCGTGAGCTAAGACCCACCGAAAACTAGTGAAATCATTTGTTTCCTATTCCTTTTCCCATAAAAGCCTACAAGGCCTCCGAAAACACCATTGGGCCACCTGGGCCTCTTGTCAAGCGCTTTGTGCACCCACCCGTATGACTTTTTGAGAATCTTATGTTGGAGCCCCTTACAGTCCAGAATCCGTAGGCTAACACCCATCGAAAACTATCGAAATTGCCTATTTCCTATTCCTTGGCCCGTAAAATCATAGCAGGTCTCCATCAACGTCGTCGACCAATTTGGGCATCTTATGGGTTCATTTCAAACCCACTTATATGATTTTTCAGGAATCTTGTGCCAGAGCCCCATGCAGCCAAGAATCTATGGGCTAACACCCACTGAAAACTTCTAAAATCACCTATTTCCTGTTCCTTGGCCAAAAAATCCTACCAGGCGTCCGCCAATGCCATCGAGCCACCTGGGTGGCTTGCTGGGCTCATTGCAGACCCTACCAACATGATTTTTCAAAAATCTTATGTTGGAGCCCTATGCAACCCCAGAATCCATAGTCAAACACCCACCAAAAACTATCGAAATCACCTATTGCCTATTCCTTGGCCTATAAAATCCTACTAGGCCTCCACCAACACTGCTGGGCCATCTAGGCTTCTTATTAGGCTCGTTATGGACCCACTCACATGATTTTTTGGGAGTCTTGCACCAAAGCCGCTTGAAACCTAGAATCCGTGGGCTAACACCTACAACAAATTGCTAAAATCACTTGTTTCCTGTTCCTTGGCCCATAAATTCCTACTTGGCCTCTGCCAATGCCGCTAGTCCACCTGGACCTCTTGCCAGCATCGTTGCTAACCCATGTGTATAATAATTCAGGAATCTTCCACCAGAGCCCCATGCATCACCAGAGTCCGTAGGCTAACACCCACTGAAAACTGCTGAAATCGCCTCTTTCCTATTCCTTGGCCCATAAACTCCTATCGGGCCTCTACCAACGCTGTTGGGCCACTTGTGGGTCTCTATGTGGACTGCCATATATGATTTTTGAGAATCTTGAACCAGATCCCCATGTAGCGCCAGAATCCATGGGCTAACACACATCAAAAATTGTCCAAATCGCCTGTCTCCTGTTCCTTGACCCATAAAATCCTATAAGGCCTCTGCAAACACTATCGGGCCACCTAGGCCTCTTTCCAGGCTCGCTACAGACCCATCTATATGAATTTTCACAAATCTTGCATCAGAGTCCCATGTAGCCCTAGAATTAGTGGGCTAACACCTACCGAAAACTGTCAAAATCACTTGTTTCCTATTCGATGGCCCATAAAATCTTACCAGACCTACGCTAATGTCAGCAGGCCATCTGGAACTCTTGTAGGGCTCTTTGTAGACCCACCCATAATATTCTTCGGGAATCATCCGCAAGAGCCCCATGCATCCCTCTAATCCGTGGGCTAAGACCTACCAAAAACTATCAAAATCGCATGTTTCCTGTTCATTGGCCCATGAAATCCTTCAAGGCCTCCGCCTACATCGTCGGGACACCAAGGCCTTTTATTGACCGCTTTGCACTCCCACCTGTATAATGCTTCGGGAATCTTACATCGGAGCCCCGTGCATCCCAAAATCCGTGGGCTAACACCTAGCAAAAACTGCCTAAGTCGCCTATTTCCTGTTCCTTGGCCCAAAAGATCATACCAGCCCTCCGTCAACGCTGCTGGGCTAACTAGGACTCTTGCTGTGCTTGTTGTAGATCCACCCATATGTTTTTCCAAAAATCTTGCACTAGAGCCCCATGCTGCACAAAACTCTGTGGGCTAACACCCACAGAAAACTTTTGAAATCGTCTGTTTCCTGTTCTTTGGCCAATAAAATCCTACCAAGCCTCTGGCAATGTCGATGGGCTACCTGGGCCTCTCGTTGGGCTCATTGCAGACCCATATATTTGCTTTTTTGATAATCGTATGTCGGAGCCCCATGCATCCCTGGAATCCGTGGGCTAAGACCCACAAAAAATTGCCAAAATTTCCTGTTTCCTATTCTTTGGCCCATAAAATCCTACCAAGCCTCCGCCAATGCTGCCAGGCCACCTGCCATATTTTCAGGCTCATTGCGAATACATCTGTGTGACCTTTTGGGAATCTTACGCTGGAGCCTCATACAGCCCCAGAATCTGTGGGCTAATACTCATAAAAAATTGTCAAAATCACTTGTTTCCTGTTCCTTGGCCATAAAATCCTACCAGGCCTCCGCCAATCCTGCCAGGCTATCTAGCATCTTTTCAGGCTCACTGCGAACCCACCTATGTGATTTTTTAGGAATCTTGTGTCGGAGCCCCATGCACCCCCATAATTCGTGGGCTAACCCCCTCCCAAAACTGCCGAAATCCCTGTTTCCTGTTCCTTGGCCCTTAAAATGGTACCAGGCCTTCGTCAATGCTGCTGGGACACTTAGGCCTCTTGCTGGGCTCATTGTAGATCCACTCGTATGAGTTTTTGAGAATCTTGCACCGGATCCCTATGCAGCTCCATAATCCTTGGGCAAACACCCACCAAAAACTACCGAAATTGTCTATTTCCTATTCCTTGGCCCATAAAATCCTAACAGCCTCTGGTAATGCTGTCGGCCTACGTGGACCTCTTGTCGGACGCATTGTAGACCCACTCGTATGATTTTTCGAGAATCTAGCACCGGAGCCCCTTACAGCCCCAAAATCCGTGGGCTAACACCCACAAAAAATTGCTAAAATCGCCTGTTTCCTCTTGCTTAGCCCATAAATTCCTCCCTAGCCTCCGCCAATGCCGCCAAGACACCTAGGTCTCTTTTTGAGCTCATTATGGACCCACCAATATGATTTTTTGGGAATCTTGCGCCGTAGACCTATGCAGCCCCAGATTCCGGGGGGTAACACTCACTGAAAACTATTAAAATCGCATGTTTCCTGCTCCTTGGCCCATAATTCCTACTAGGCCTCCGCCAACGCCGCCGAGGCACCTAGGCTACTTGCCGAGCTTGTTGTGAACCCACCCATATGATTGTTTGGGAATCTTGGCCGAAGGCCCATGCAGCGCCAGAATTCGTGGGCTAACTCCCAGGAAACTGCCGAAATTACCTTTTTCCTATTCTTTAACCCATAAAATCCTACCAGGCCTTCGTAAGTGCTTCTAGGCCACCTGGGCCTCTAGTCAATCTCGTTGCAAACTCACCCGTATGATTTTTTGAGAATCTTTTGCCGAAGCCCCATGCAGCCCCAGAATCTGTGGGCTAACACCTACTGGAAACTATCGAAATCTCCTATTTCCTATTCCTTGGCCCATAAAATCCTACCAGGCCTCTACCAATGCCGCTAGGACACTTGGGCCTCTTGCTGGGATCTTTGTAAACATACATGTATGATTTTTCAGGAATATTGCGCCGAAGCCCCATGCAGCCCCAAGAATTCGTGGGCTAACACTTATCGAAAACTGCTGAAATCATCTGTTTCCTTCCTTGGCCCATAAAATCCTACTAGGCCTGCGGCAACGCCGTCGGGCCACATGGGCCTCTTGCCAAGCTCATGGTAGATCCACCCATATCATGGTTTGGGAATCTTGCACCAAAGACCCATGCAGCGCCAGAATCTGTAAGCTAACACCCACTGAAAATAGCTAAAATTGCCCGTTTCCTGTTTCTTGGCCCATAAAATCATACTAGGCTTCGGCCAATGTTGCTAGGCTAGCTCGGCCTCTTTTCCCAACACCTCGGCCTCTTTTCGAGCTCATTGTGGACCTACCCATATGATATTTTGGGAATCTTACGTCGAAGACCCATGCAGCGCCAGAATCCGTGGACTAACACCCACCGAAAACTGTAAAAATTGCCTATTTCCTGTTCCTTGGCCCATGGGCCTCCGCCAATGTCACCAGGCCACTTGAGCTTCTCCTCATGCTTATTGTGGACCCACCCATATGATATTTTGGGAATCTTACACCGGTGAACCATACAGCCCTAGAATCCCTGGCTAACACCCATCGAAAACTGCCGAAATCGCCAATTTCCTGTTCCTTAGCCCATAAATTCCTACCAGGCCTCTGCTAACGCCGATGGGCCACCTTGGCCTCTTGTCAAGCTCGTTGTGGACCCACCAATATGAGTTTTCAAGAATCTTTCACCAAAACCCCATTAATCCCCAGAATCCATGCGCTAATACCCACCGAAAACTATCAAAATCGCCTGTTTCCTATTCCTTGGCCCATAAAATCCTACTAGGCCTCCGACAATGCCGTTGGGCCACCTGGGCCTCCTGCTGGGCTTGTTACACACCCACCCATACGATTTTTTAGAAAACTTGCGTGATATTCCATGTAGTCCTAGAATCCATGGGCCAACACCCACCAAAATAATCAACATTACCTATTTCCTACTCCTTGGCCCATATAATCCTACCAGCCCTCCGCCCATGTCACTAGACCACCTAGGCCTCTTGCCGGGCTCATTGCAGAACCACCTATATGAGATTTCAGGAACTTGCATCGGAGCCCATGTAGCCCTAGAATCTGTAGGCTAACACCCACCGAAAACAGGCAAAATCGCTTGTTTCCTACTCCTTGGCCCATTAAAACCAACATGACTTTTGTCATTGCCATCAGGCCATGTAGGCCTCTTGCCAGGCACATTACGGATCCACCCATATAATTCATTAGGAATCTTGTACTGGAGCCTAATGCAGCTCTAGAATCCATGGGCTAACACCCACCGAAAGCTACCGAAATCGCCTGTTTCCTATTCCTTGGCCAATAAAATCCTATCAGGCCTCCGACAATGCCGTCAGGCCATTTGGGCCTCTTGATGGGCTCGTTTCAGGCCACACATATGATTTTTTGGGAATCTTGCATTGTAGCCCCATGCAGCCCCAGAATATATGCACTAACACTCACTAAAAACTACCGAAATCATTTGTTTCCTGTTCCTTCGCCTATAAAATCCTACCAGCCCTCCACCAATGCCGTCAGACCACCTGGGCCTCTTTCTAGGTTCCTTGCAGAACTACCCATAAGATTTTTCAAGAACTTGCACAGGAGCCCCATGCAGCCCCAGAATCCGTAGTCTAACACCCACCGAAAACTGCCAAAATCGCCTGTTTCCTATTCCTTGGCCCATAAAATCCTACCAAGTCCTCAACAAAGTTGTCAGGCCACTTGGTCCTCTTGTTGAGCTCATTGCAGATCCACCTATACAATTTTTCAGGAATCTTGCATCGGAGTTCCATGCAGCCCTAGAATCCATGGGCTAACACCTACCGAAAATTGGCAAAATCGTTTGTTTCTTGTTCCTTGGCCCATAATTCCTACCAGGACTCTGCTAACGCCCCGAGCCATCTGGACCTCTTATCGGGATCATTTTAGACCCACCCATATGCTTTTACAGAATCTTGTGCCGAAGCCCCTGCAGCGCCAAATCCCATGGGCTAATACCCATTGAAAACTGCCAAAATTACCTATTTCGTATTCCTTGGCGCATAAAATCCTACGAGGCCTCCACTAATGTCGCCAGCCTACCTGGGCCTCTTATTAGGCTCATTCCAGACCAACTCGTATGATTTTACGAAAATCCTACATCAAAGCCCCATGCAGCCCCAAAATCCGTGGGCTAACACCCACCGAACACTATCAAAATTGCCTGTTACCTATTTCTTGGCCCATAAAGTCCTACCAAACCTCCGTCAATGCCATCGAGCTATCTAGGCCTCTTTCTAAGCTCATTGTGGACCCACTGGTAAGATTTTTTAAGAATGCAGCCCCAAAATTCATGGGCTAACACCCACAGAAAACTGTTGAAATTGCCTATTTCCTGTTCCTTGGCCAATAAAATCCTACCATGCCACCACCAACACCCCCGAGCAACCTGGGCCTCTTGTGGGCTCATTGTGGACCCACCCCAAGTGATTTTTTGGGAATCTTGTGTCGGAGCCCCATGCAACCCCAGAATCTGTGGACTAACACCCACTAAAAACTGTCGAAATTGCCTGTTTCCTGTTTCTTAGCCCACAAACTCCTATCAGGCTTCTGCCAATGCCACCGTGCCACCTAGGCCTCTTCCTGGGCACGTTTCAAACCCACCTATATGATTTTTTAGGAATCTTGCACTGGAGACCTATGCAACCCCAAAATTTATGGGCTAACACCCACCTAAAACTGCAGAAATCGCCTGTTTCCTTTTCCTTGGTCTATAAAATCTTACGATGCCACCGTTAGGCCACCTGGGCCTTTTGTCAGGCTCTTTGCAAACCCACTCATATGGTTTTTGGGAATCTTTTGCTGGAGCCCCTTGCAACCCTAGAATCCATGGGATAACACCCGTAGAAAACAATTGTAATCGCTTGTTTCCTATTCCTTGGCCTAGAAAATCCTACCAGGCCACCACCAATGCTGCTGGACCATCTAGACCTCTTTTTGGGCTTGTTGCAATCCCACCTATACGAATTTTCAAGAATCTTGCATTAGAGCACCATGCAACCCAAGAATTTGCGGGGTAACACCCACTAAAAACTGTCAAAATTGCTTATTTCCTTTTCCTTGGCCTATAAAATCTTACCACACCTCTGCAAATGCCACCAGGCCACCTGGGACTCTTTTCAAGCTCGCTGCTGACCAACCCATATGATTTTTTAAGAATCTTGCGCCAGATCCCTATGCAGCGCCAGAATCAGTGGGCTAAAACCCACCAAAAACTGCCGAAATAGCCTGTTTCATGTTCCTTGGCCCATAAAATCCAATCAGGTCTCCGCCAACACCGTCGAGCCACTTAGGCCTCTTACCAGACTCGTTGTAGAACCATATGTATGTTTTTTTGGGAACCAGCACACCGAAACCCCATGAGCACCAGAATCAGTAGGCTTACACCTACCGAAAACATCCAAAATCGCTTGTTTCCTATTCCTTGGCCCATTAAGTCCTACCAATCCTTTGTCATTGCTATTGCACCACCTAGGACTCTTGCTAGACTCGTTGCAGGCCCACCCATATGATTTATCAAGAATCTTCACCAGAGCCCCATGCAGCCTTAGAATCTATGGGCTAACACCCACCGAAGATGCCGCAATCACCTGTTTCCAGTTCCTTGGCTCATAAAATCCTACCATTCCTTTACCAATGCCCCTGGGCCATCTAGGCCTCTTTTTGGGCTGGTTGCAGACCAACCTATATGATGTCTTGATAATCTCACTTGGTCCTCTTGTTGAGCTCATTGCAGATCCACCTATACAATTTTTCAGGAATCTTGCATCGGAGTTCCATGCAGCCCTAGAATCCATGGGCTAACACCTACCGAACAAGGCTTCCGCGAATGCGGCTGGCAACCTAGCCTCTTGTCAGGCTTATTACAGAACCACCCATATGATTTTTTGGGTATCTTGCACTGGACCCCCATGCAACGCCAGAATCCATTGGATAATGCATACTGAAAACTACCGAAATTGCCTGTTTCGTGTTCCTTGGGCCATAAAGTCCTACCAGCCTTCGGCTAATGCTGCTAGGGCACCAGGTCCTCTTGTCAGGCTCATTATAGACCTACTTGTATGATTTTTTGGGAATATTGCATCGGAGACCCATGCAGCCCAAGAATCCATGGGATAACACCCATCGAAACCTGCCAAAATTGTCTGTTTCCTGTTCCTTGAACCATGAAATCCTACCAGGACTCCGCCAATACCACCGAACCACTTGAGGCTCTTGCCAGGTTCGTTACAGAGCACTCATGTGAAGTTTCAAGAATCATATATCCTACCATGCCACCACCAACACCCCCGAGCAACCTGGGCCTCTTGCCAGGATGGCTCTTGCCAGGTTCGTTACAGAGCACTCATGTGAAGTTTCAAGAATCATATGCCGGAGCCCTAAGTAGCGCTAGAATCCGTGGGCTAACCCCTACAAAAAAATATCAAAATAGCTTGTTTCCTGTTCCTTGGCCAATAAAATCCTACCAGCCCTCCGCCAACATCGCCAAACCACTTGGGTCTCTTTTTCCCAGCTTTTACACACACACACATGTATGATGTTTTGAGATTCTTATGCTAGAGCCCCATCCAGTCACAGAATCCGTGGGCTAACACACACAGAAAAGTGCTAAAAATGCCTAATTCCTGTTCCTTGGCCCATAAAATCCTACCAGGACTTCGCCAATGCTTCCAGGCCACCTGGGCCTCTTTTTGAGCTTGTTGTGGACCCACTCGTATGAATTTTTGAGTATCTTACGTTGAAGCCCCATACAGCCCTAGAATCCGTGGGCTAGCACTCGTAGAAAACTACAAAAATCGCTTGTTTCTTGTTCCTTGACAAATAAAATCCTACCAGGACTCCACCAACATCACTGGGCCACCTAGGCCTCTAGCCAGGCTCGTTGCATACCCACCCATATGATTTTTTAGGAATCTTGTGCTAGGCCCTGATGCAACCCCAGAATCCATGGGCTAAAGCCCATTGAAAATTGTTGAAATCGCCAATTTCCTATTCCTTGGGCTACATAATACTACCAGGCCTCCGCCAAACCTGCCAGGCCACCTGGGACTATTGTTGAGCTCATTGCGGACCTACCTGTATGATTTTTCAGGAGTCTTGTGCTGGAACCACATCCAGCTCCAAAATCTGTTGGCGAAGACCCACATAAAACTACAGAAAATGCTCATTTCCTATTCCTTGTCCCATAAAATCCTACCAAGTCTCCACCAATGCCACCGGGCAACTTGGGCCTCTTGCTGGCCTCATTCTGGACCCACTCGTATGATTTTTTGGAAATCTTGCACCGGAGCACCATGCAGCGCTAGAATCGTGGGCTAACATCCACGGAAAACTTCCAAAATCATATGTTTCCTGATCCTTGGCCCAGAAAATCCTACCAGGATATCTCCCATTCCACTGGGCCACCTAGGCCACTTTCTAGGCTCATTGCAGACCCAGCCTAATGATTTTTTAGGAATCTTGCGTTGGAGCCCCATGCAGCCCTAGAATCCGTGGGCTAACACCCATCAAAAACTATCAAAATTGTCTATTTCCTTTTCCTTGTTGCATAAAATCCTACATGACCTCCACTAATGCCTCCGGGCCACCTAGGATTCATACCATACTCATTACTGACCAACCAGAATGATTTTTTGAGAATCTTGCATCAGAGCCCCATACAGCGCCAGAATCTATGGACTAACACCCACTGTTAAAATAGCCTGTTTCCAGTTCCTGGGCCCAAAAAATCCTACTAGGTCTTCGCTAATGCTGCCGAGCCACCTGCACTTCTTCCTAGGCTCGTAGAGGACCCATCTTTATGCAGCCCTAGAATCCGTGTGCTAACACCAGTAAAAAACTATTAAAATCGCTTGTTTCCTGTTCCTTGGCCTTTAAAATCCTACAAGGCCTCTGCCAATGCCACCGGGCCACCTGGGCCTCTTGCTAAGCCCTTTACAGACCAACCCATATGATCTTTCTGAAATCTTGTGTCGGATCCCCATGCAGCCCCAGAATCTGTGGGCTAACATCCACCAAAAATAGCCGAAATTGCCTATTTCCTTTTCCTTGGCCCATAATATCCTACTAGGCCTCTGCCAACGCCAATAGGCTATCTGGGCCTCTTGCCAGGATGGTGTCGGACCTACCCATATGATTTTTCAAGAATCTTTGCTGGAGCCCCATGCAGCGCCAAAATCCATAGGCTCACACCTACCGAAAACTGCCAAAATCACCTGTTTCCTGTTCTTTGGCCAATAAAATCCTACAAGGCTTTCACGAATGCAGCCAAGCCACCTGGCCTCCTGCCAAGCTTATAGCAGTCCCACCTGCATGATTTTTTAGGAATCTTGTACTGGAGCCCCATGCAGCACCAGAATTGATGGGATAACACCCATCGAAAACTATGAAAATTGCCTTTTTCGTGTTCCTTGGGCCATAATGTCCTACTAGGCCTCTGCCAATACCGCCGGGAAACCTGGGCCTCTTGCCAGGATTGTTGCATAATCCGTGGGCTAACACCTACCGAACACTGCCAAAATCGCCTATTTCCTATTCCTTAGACCATAAATTCCTACCAGGCATTCGCTAATACAACCAGACTACCTAGTCCTCTTGAAAGGCTCATTGCGGACCCACCCATATGAGTTTTTAGAAATCTTGCACCGAAGCACCATGCAGCGCTACAATCTGTGGGCTAACACCCACCGAAAACTGTGGAAATCACATGTTTCTTGTTCCTTGGCCAATAAAGTCCTACCAAGCCACCGCTAATGCCGCCAGGACACCTGGGCCTCTTGTCGGGCTTATTACGAACCCACCTATGTGATATTTCGATAATCTTGCACTGGACCCCCAACTAACCCTAGAATTCGTTAACACCCACCGAAAACTGCCAAAATTTCTTGTTTCCTATTCTTTGGCCCATAAAATTCTACTAGGCCTCCACCAATGCCATTAGACCACCTGGGCCTCTTACCAGGCTCATTCCGGTCCCAACTATAGGAGTTTTCAGGAATCTTACCCCAGAGCCCCATGCAGCGCTAGAATCCGTGGGCTAAAACCCACTGAAAACTACCGAAATTGCTTGCTTCCTATTCCTTGGCAAATAGAATCCTACCAGGCCGCTGCCAATGTTAATGGGCCTCTTGCCGAGCTCGTTGAAAACCACCCGTGTGATCTTTAGGGAATCTTGCACCAGAGCCTCATGCAACTTCAGAATTCATGGGCTAACACCCACTAAAAACTGCTGAAATCACCAGTTTCTTGTTACTTGACCTATTAAATCCGATCAGTAAAAATATATGTCTTACTTCATAATTCAGTCAACCAAAAAGAGAAAAGAGGCCTCCGCCAATGCCATTGGGCCACCTAGGACTCTTTTCAAGCTCATTGTTGACCAATCCATATGATGTTTTGAGAATCTTACATTGGAGCCCCATGCAGCACAAGAATCTGTGGGCTAAAACCCACCGAAAACTGCCAAAATTGCCTGTTTCTTGTTCCTTAGCCCAAAGCCCCGTTAAGGCGGACTGGGACCCATTGCCGATAAGGCTCGAGAGAACCAACCTATATCTATGTGCTTTCTATAGATATTATAAGGGATTTCTACCTTCAACATGCCTTTAAAAAAGTAAATAGTAATAATAAGCCAAAAGGAAATGCATATGGCTAGGCCATTAGGGCCACGTTGTCTAAAGTAGGAGACATGACCATACTTTAATTTACATAGTCTATAAAGCCTCTAGATAAGGAAAAGTATCTGATAAGGGTCAAATCAGGCCCCGCCTCGACTAACTATACTATACAAAAATATAAGCTCTTGACGCACAAAGCTCTGAAGCAACCTGGAGCTTGGTAACAGCAACTAGATATCCTGTACTCCTTCTGGGAGAGCTATAGCACCTGTACCTACGGCATGAGATGCAGGTCCCCAGTAAGGGACATCAGTACGAGATAATGAAATGAATATGTAAGGCAAGAAATACTGTATATGAAGTAACAACTCAAATGAAACTATGTACTAATGTAGGATAAGAGACCACCTTTAGTTATACTATGGGATCATATACTTTATGTTTTTTTTATTACTTTACCTTTACTGTATAATCTATGCACATCATATAATACAAATGACCAACTGATCAGTGGTAAATCTATATCGGGATCGGCCCTCGCTAGGCTTTTCCTTTAACCCCTTGGGCTACCCCCCATGATAGGATCGACCCTGGCTAGGTGATCCTTCCACCCCTCAGGTCACAACCCATCAATAAGCAATATACTTTACGTTTCAATTATCTTTGAGATGATTCTTTTAGTGGTCACAATCTTGAAGTTGTAGGGCTATATATGTACCATATGACATGTAGATAATCATACAAGACAATATAACAATTAAAATAGTATGTTACCCAAATAATGAAATGCGTATGAGATGAAACAACTCGTGAACTTTATTTAGCAACAAGAACCCATGTAACTTGGTATCCATGTATGTATGTAGATTTGAAGATGACTATGTATTGGAACATATGAATTTGTGAAAGAGTTGAGACATGGTTAATAGTTGTGTTAGAGTTGGTAACACAAGGAGGGATCTATGTTTCATGCCAAATAATACGAAATGAAGTAGTCTTACGTACCTCACTGTATGACCTCGCTATTACCTTGAGATAACCTTTACTTTCACCAAATATTTATCTATAGTATAGTAGGTGACAAAACTAGCATTAGCAGCCAGTAGATACATCTTGGTAGGCCAATCTCGTAAAAAAATAACACACGGGCAGCAAGCGTATAATTATAAACCCGAGCATATTCTTTCAACCTTTCTGCCTCTAATCATATTTTCTAATACACATTCTCATATACATATAATGTTCAGCCATTTTTAGTGTCATAACAGTCTTACAACACCCACAAAGCACAACACATAACAATTCTACACAACATACAAATGGGCGGCATAATGTTACATCCCTTCGCTACATTTCAACGTCAACAATTCCAAACTTGTTCCAACTTTAACCAAATAGTCCCCACCATATATACACATACAACCAGCCTTAAAACAGTTCAAAAACAGTCCTCCAAATAGGTGGAGGACGTGAGACCATAGTCCTCAATCAATCAGCAGATAACCAAATAGTCCCCACCATATATACACATAAGAACAGTCCTGAAGCAGTGCAAAGGTAGTTCTGAAGTATATAGAGAATGTGAAATAACAATATCCGATTATCATCCCACAAGTTCCTATTAAGAGCACAACTACAACATCGTACAACAACTTATTTTTACGGATTGTAAAAGTGGTGCAACAGCCTGGTTACATCATTAACAAACTAAACCTTGTTAAAAATATATGTCTTACTTCATAATTCAGTCAACCAAAAAGAGAAAAGCCTCTTAATCAACAAGAGAAGTTCACAACAATCCTTAGGACACATGTTGTCCAAAACTTTCAGCATAAACATAACCAAAATAGTCTCCTGTTTTCAATAAGAAAACCATGATAAACACATAAGTAAACTTACCTACCATTACCTTCAAGGTGTAGGTCTTCTTTAAGAACCCAAAAAGTCTCCTTCTGGCTGCTTTCCAAGGTTAAGAAAGTAAAGAGAGAAAGCTTGTGAACGCTTTTTTTTTCCAAGTTATGAATGACTTAAAGGTGCTACTTGTAAGCCTTTTTAAATGAGCCTTTGGCCGAATTTCTTGTGTGGTTTAAGCCTCATATTATCAAGGTGGTGATACAGCAGCTTGGCACTTTCACTTGGTCCTAATTGGGTTTCAAAGTTGATGGGCCTTGGCTGCCCATTTTCCTAATTTCTCTTCACTTAGTTTCGGCCGAAATAGTCAAGTGGGTTGTGATGTACTTGGGTCCTTTTTATATTCTTCTTGGGCTGAAAATAAATTCCATTTATGATACAAAAACATAGGCTAAAGTTACACCCTTAACACGGACTTTATTCATAATTGGACTTGGATGGATTCGACATCAGGTCTCGTCTCCATCTAGCTAGCAAGTTTAAGCTAAGCAAGTAGGCGACTCACCTGCTAGATCACTAAGTTCTACAAGTACCTCATTCCTCTCACTTCATTTAAAGCCGTAATATCCTTAATTTGACTTAAAACTTGTATACACTCAATCCTCTTAGGCGTTAGACGCACATATCGCCCTCTAATATAAGATTCAAGTACTTTTAAAAATGAGGCTAATTTGACCAAACCAGATCATGTTTCATTTGCATAGAACTATTACATATAAAATGTGGGGTGTTATATCCTCCCCCTTAGGAACATTCATCCTTGAATGTTAGCACAATTGGATAGCTTAACCAAGTTTAAATCTTTACTTACATAAACTTTTGACAACACACTAAATATTCAATCACACGTATCTATTAGTGTCCCAATTTTGCATGTTAGACTTCCTCTTTAGCTTCAAATAAGTAAGGATATTTTGATTTTATCACATCCTTGGCCTCCCATGTTATCTCTTGTGGTTGTTGGTTTCTCCAAAGTACTTTTATTGAAGCTATTTCTTTATTTCTTAGCTTTTTAACTTGATGATCTAGAATAGCAATAGGTACCTCTTCATATGTGAGATCTTCTGTAACTTGTACATCTTCAATAAGAGTAATACGGTATGGATCACCTATGCATTTTCGAAGCATTGAGACATGAAAAACTGGATGAACTATTGAAAGCTCTTGGGGTAGCTCTAGTTCATATGCAACCTACCTCGACTTCTTAATAATCTAATATGGCCCTATGTAACATAGGCTCAGTTTTCCTTTCTTACCAAACCTCATAACCCCTTTCATTAGAAACACCTTTAAAAATACCCAATCCTCTACTGAGAATTATAGTCCCTCCTTCTAGCATCTGCATATGATTTGTGATGACTTTAGGTTGTTTCTAGTCGCTACTGCATTACCTTAACTTTTTCCATGGCTTGTTGTACCAAAATTAGCCAAGCAAGGTAGTTTCACCCACTTCAAACCATCCAATTGGCGACCTACATTTCCTTCCATACAAAGCTTCATAGGTGTCATCTTGATACTCGAGTGGTAGCTATTATTATAGGCAAATTCAATAAGTGGCAAACAGTCCACCTAACTACCTTTAAAGTCCAATACACAAGGTCACAACATATCTTCAAGTGTTTGAATAGTGCGCTCAACTTGACCGTCTATCTGAGGGTGGAAAGTTATACTCAAATTCACTTGTGTCCCTAAACTCCCTTGGAAGAACTTCCAAAACTTTGCAGTGAATTGAGCTCCTCGGTCAGATATAATGGAGATTGGGACTCCATGTAGCCTGACTATCTCTTTGAGGTATAGCTTGGCATACTCTTCAGCTGTATAATCACTCCTTACTGGCAAGAAGTGTGCTGACTTTGTAAGTCTGTCAACTATTACCCATATGGAGTCAAACTTCTGAAATAAGCAAGGCAACCTGGTAACAAAATCCATATTGATCATATCCCACTTTCATGTTAGAAGCTCTATACATTGCATATAACCTCCTGGCCTTTGTTGTTCTACTTTCACTTGTTGGCAATTTGGACATTGAGCCACAAATTTTGCAAGGTCCTTTTTCATGCCTCCCTACCAAAGCATTCTCCTCAGGTCATGATACATCTTAGTTGATCCTGGATGGATGGAATATCTGGAATGATGGGCTTCTTCCATTATCCTCTTCCTTAGTCCATTAATATCAAGTACACATAATCTATTTTGGCAATAAAGTACTCCATTTTTGTAAGGTCAAAGCCTTCTATCATACCTTGACTCACCTTGTCTTTAAGTCACCGTAAGATAGAATCCTCGAATTATTTTTCTTTCACCTCCATTACCAATGAAGACTCCGCAGCATCATGCATAACAACCCCTTCCATGGAAGTCTCAAGAAGGCGAACTCCCAAACTAGCTAGTTGTCGTAGATCCTTAGCCACTGCTTGAATTATCACAGCTTGATAACTAATATTCATGATTGCCTTATGACTCAGAGCATCGGCTACCATATTTGCCTTCCCCGGGTGGTAAAGTATATCAACATCATAATCTTTTATTAGCTCTACATCTTCGCTATCTTAAGTTTATTTCTTTCTGTTTAAAGATGTATTATAGGCTCTTATGATCAGTATATATGCCAACGTGAACCCTATACAAATAGTGACACCATATTTTTAAAGAAAACACAACTGTTGCTAGCTCAAGATCATCTGTTGGATAGTTTTTCTCATGTGGCCATAACTGTCTAGATGCATAAGCAATTACCCTAACATGTTGTGTCAGTACACACCCTAAGCCAACTCTTGAAGCATCGCAATACACAAAATATAAGAAAAACCTTCAACAAACCTCCTGTAATAACCTACCAAACCGAGAAAGCTCCGAACTTCCATAAGTGTTATTGGTCTTGGCCAATCTTTCACAGCCTCGATCTTTTGTAAATCAACCCTTATTCACTCATCAGACAAAATATGACTCAAGAATGCCACTGAGTTTAGCCAAAATTCAAACTTAGAGAATTTGGCATATAACTGTCTGTCATGTAGAACTTATAACACTTGTTGTAAGTGATTTGTGTGGTCCTCTTCTGATCTTGAATATTCCAAAATGTCATCTATAAATATTATCATGAACACATCCAAGAATGGCTTGGATACCCTATTCATCAAAGCCATAAAAAATGTTGGTGCATTCGTTAGCCCAAATGACATAACAAGAAATTCAAAGTGACCATAGCATGTTCTGAAAGCAGTCTTAGGTATATCTTTCTCCTTCACCCTCATTTGGTGATACCTTAATCTCAAATCAATTTTTGAAAAGTATTTGGCACCCTATACCTTAATCTCCAATAAGTCTTTTAATTGCTTTTTTAATTCACGCAATTCTACCTGGGCTATTATAAATGGAGGGATGGAAATAGGTTGAGTGCCTAGAAGTAAGTCAATACCAAAATATACTTCTCATTCTGGAGGTAAGCCTAGAAGTCCTTCAGGGAACACATCAACAAATTCATTCACCACTGGAACTGATTGAAGAGTTGGCGATTCTGCCTCCATATCCCTTACTGTAACTAAATGACATATATAACCCCTAGATATAATCTTTTTGTCCTTAAAAAAAGTGATAAACCTACCCTTTGGCGCCCTAACATTTCCTTCCCATTTAAGAACTATCTCATTTGGAAAGTTGAAGTACACTCTCTTAATTCGAAAATCCACAGTAGCGTAGCAAGAAGCTAACCAATCCATACCTAATATAATATCAAATTCCACCATTTCTAGGTCAATAAGGTCAGCTAATATGTCACAGGCATAGTAAATCCTTCTAGCCAGAATAGATTCACCGATTGGTGTAGACACTTCATATGGTTTGTTCAATAATTTAAGTGTTCTCTTAAGCTTCCCAGCAACTAGTAGAGTAATGTATGATAGTGTAGAACTAGGTTCAACTAATGCATATACATTATGTGAAAAGATGGACAATGTACCTGTGACCACATCGGCTGAAGCTTTCAAACTTTACCGACTCCCTAGAGCATAAGTGCAATTCTGGACTCTGCTAGAGCTAGCTGCCCCTCTTACACCTCTACCATGACCCGTAGGTGCTTGTTGACCCCTACCTAATGGAGGGACTGATAATGAAGATGTAATAACTGACCCAGTAAATTGTGCTATATCACTTATACGCCTTATCGAGCAATCTCTTATCATATGTCATGGTGCACCACACCAATAACAAGCGTCTATCCCAATATGACATATACCTGAATGACTTCTTCCACACTATTTACAAGGTTGCCTTGGAGTCATTTGCTGGCCTACCAAATATCCTGTTGTCCATGCACCTTGTCCCTCTACTCATTGATGAAACTGATTGCTCTTAGACCCCTGAAGTTATGGTGGAGCACTGGCTGCAGAGTAGGAGGATGATGGCCTAGGTGGTCTATTATAAAATTGAGGCCTAAACTTACCTTGCGATGGTGTAAACTGCCCTGTAGACCTACCTCTTTTGGACTATGCCCTTTCTAACTCTTGTGTCTTTCTCCTTTGCCTCTGATCCTCTGATTTCTATGCAAAAGCTTGCCATCTCGCTATATCCATGTCTTTGTTCAAGGAAGCAATGGTATAGTCTCTGACCAGATATATATCCAATCTATCCATACATAGATGAACTCTATCTGCCATAGTAGCAACTACATTAGGAGCATACCTAGCCAGGGAATTAAATTGAAGGCTATACTCCCTCAGACTCATATTCCCTTGGTGGAGGTTTAAGAACTGATCTGTACGGCCTCTCAGATCTCTTTTGGCAGGTAATGGTCAAGAAATGCCTCTTTGAATTCCTTCTAGGTAGTTGGAGGTGCATCTATACCCTTAGATTGCTTCCAAGATTCATACCACAATATAGCCATACCCTTCAACCTATATATCGCTAACTCGATAACTTTCGTACTACTCACATGCATAACATCTAAAGTGCGTTGAATTCGATCAATAAATTTTTGGGGATCTTCATTAGGATCTGACCCAGTGAAGGATAGAGGGTCTAAATCAAGGGTCACGTATCCTCGTGTTACCTGCCCTATTCGCACCACCTGCACCTATAACTTGGTCTTCCTTTCTTTGGCCTTGGCCAGCAACTATACAAGTCAATAGTTAGACTGCATTTCTCAAATCCTGCATTGTAGCATTAATAGGTGGTTCTGGGAAAATTTCACTACTTTCTGGTTTATCAGGAGCTGGAGAAGTTTGAGATGTCTGTAACAGAGACTTATCTTTAGCCTTATTTTGTTGTTTCACCCGACTTGGTATACCAACCACCACTTCTACTTCCTTCCCTTTACCTTTGTTTTTTCTGGTTTCTGGCACACTTGTTGTACAAAACAATTTAGGACTTAGACATAATCTAACTATAACACTAAGCTCTATGGCATGATCTAAAGAATGAAAAGAAAGTAACAACTCCTATATGCCACATAGCCTCCTACTTATAAATGTTGTGCACAACATATCGATAAACAAGACTGTACATAGACACGGCTTTGTAGACTCCCTAACATGACCCGCTATGATACCACTTTTGTCACACCCAAAGTCCGGTTAAGGCGGACTTGCACCCATTGCCGATAAGGCTTGGGAGAACCAACCTATATCCATGTGCTTTCTATATATATTATAAGGGATTTCTACCTTCAACATGCCTTTAAGAAAGTAAATCGTAATAATAAGCCAAACGGAAATGCATATGGCTAAGCCATTGGGGCCACGTTCTCTAAAGTTGAGACATGACCACACTTTAATTTACATAGTCTACAAAGCCTCTAGATAAGGAAAAGTATTTTATAAGGGTCAAGACTGGCCCGGCCTTGACTAACTATACAATACAAAAATGTAAGCTCTAGACACACAAAGCTCTAAAGCAACCTGGAGATTGGTAATAGTAGCTGGATATCCAGTACTCCTACTGGGGAGAGCTACTAGCACCTATACCTGCGGCATGAGATACAAGTCCCCCATAAGGGACGTCAGTACGAGATAATGTACTAAATATGTAATGTAGGAAATATTGTATATGAAGTAACAACTTAAATAAAACTATGTACTGGTGTAGGATAAGAGACCACCTTTAGTTATACTGTGGGATCATATACTTTATGTTCTTTTTATTACTTTATCTTTACTATATAATCTGTGCACAACATGTAATACAAATGATCAACTGATCAATGGTAAATCTATGTTGTGATCGGCCCTGGCTAGGCATTTCCTTTAACCCCTTGGGCTACCCCCTGTGATAGGATCAACCCTGGCTAGGTGATTCTTCCACCCCTTGGGTTACCACCCATCAATAAGCAATATACTTTACCTTTCAATTACCTTTGAGATGAAGGATCAACCCTGGCTAGGTGATTCTTCTACCTCTCGGGTTACCACCCATCAATAAGCACCTTTGAAATGATTCTTTTGATGGTCATAATATTGAAGCTGTAGGGCTATATATGTAGCATGTGACATGTAGATAATCATACAAGACAATACAACAATTAAAAGAGTACGTTACACAAATAATGAAATACGTATGAGATGAAACAACTCGTGGACTTTATTTAGCAATAAGAACCCATGTAACTTGGTATCCACGTATGTATGTAGATTTAAAGATGACTATGTATGGGAGCATATGAACATGTGAAAGAGTTGAGACATGGTTAATAGTTGTGTTAGAGTTGGTAAGCGTTTTTATGTGCTAAGGAGGGATCTATGTTTCATGCCAAATAATACGAAATCGAGTAGCCTTACATACCTCGCTGCACGACCTCACTATTACCTCGAAATAACCTTTCCTTCCTCTAAATATTTATCTACAGTATAGTAGGTGATAAAACTAGCATTAGCCGCCAGTAGATACATCTTGGCAGTGCAATCTTGTAAAAAAAAATAACACACGGGCAGCAGCATATAATTATAAACCCGAGCATGTTTTTTCAACATTTCCACCTCTAATAATATTTTCTAATACAGATTCTCATATACATATCATGTGCAGACTATGTTAGTCCCATAACAGCCTTACAATAGCCTACAAAGCACAACACATAACAATTCTACACAATATACAAATAGGCGGCATAACGTTACACCCCTTCGCTACATTTTGACGTCGATAATTCCAAATCTATTCAAACTTTAACCGAGGAAAAGGTGATCAGGGTATGATAAAGGGCTTTGGCCTTACACAAAATAGGGTACTGTATTGCCAAAATAGATTATTATGCCTGATATTAACGGATTAAGAAAAAGGATAATGGAAGAAGCCCATCATTCCAGATATTCCATCCATCCAGGATTAACTAAGATGTATCATGACCTGAAGGGAATATTTTGATGGAGATGCATGAAAAGAGATCTTGCAGAATTTGTAGCTCAATGTCCAAATTACCAATAAATGAAAGTAGATCACTAAAAGCCAGGAGGTTATATGCAATGTATAGAGCTTCCAACATGAAAGTGGGATATGGTCAATATGGATTTTGTTATCGGTTTACCTCGTTCATTTTAGAAGTTTGACTCCATATGGGTAATAGTTGATAGACTCACAAAGTCAGCACACTTCTTACCAATCAAGAGTGTTTACACAGCTGAAGAGTCCAGCAACTATACAAGTCAATAGTTAGACTGCATTTCTCAAATCCTGCATTGTAGCATTAATAGGTGGTTCTGGGAAAATTTCACTACACACAGCTGAAGAGTATGCGAAGCTATACCACAAAGAGATAGTCAGGCTACATGGAGTCCCAATCTCCATTATATCTGATCGAGGAGCTCAATTCACTGCAAAGTTTTGGAAGTCCTTCCAAAGGAGTTTAGGGACACAAGTGAATTTGAGTATAGCTTTCCACCCTCAAACAGATGGTCAAGCAGAACGTACCATTCAGACACTTGAAGATATGTTGTGATCTTATGGATTGGACTTTAAAAGTAGTTGGGTGGACCACTTGCCACTTATTGAATTTTCCTATAATAATAGCTACCACTCAAGTATCAAGATGGCACCTTATGAAGCTTTGTATGGAAGGAAATGTAGGTCATAAATTGGATTGTTTGAAGTGGGTGAAACCACCTTGCTTGGGCCAAATCTAGTACATCAAGCTATGGGAAAAGTTAAAGTAATACAGTAGCAGCTAGAAACAGCCTAAAGTCATCACAAATCATATGCGGATGCTAGAAGGAGAGGACTGGAATTCTCAGTAGGGGACTGGGTATTTTTAAAGGTGTCTCCAATGAAAGGGGTTATGAGGTTTGGTATGAAAGAAAAACTGAGCCCACATTACATAGGGTCGTATAAAATTATTAAGAGGTTCAGGCAGGTTGACTAATAAAAGGGGTTATGAAGCTTATTAAGAAAGGAAAACTGAGCCCACGTTACATAGGACCATATCAGATTATTAGAAAGTTCGGGCAGGTTGCATATGAACTAGAGCTACCCCAAGAGCTTTCAATGATAATGAAATCAAGATACCCTTACTTATTTCAAGCTAAAGAGGAAGTCCAAAATGCAGAATTAGGACAATAATAGGTACTTATGATTGAATACTTAGTGTATTGTCAAAAGTTTGTGTAAGTAAAAGTTTAAACTTTGTTAAGCTATCCAATTGTTCTAACATTTGAGAAAGCTAGCAGGTGAGTCACCTACTTACTTAGCTTAAATTTGCTAACTAAATGAAGACAAGGCCCGATATCGAATTTATCCAAGTCTAATTATGGATAAAGTTCGTGTTAAGGGTGTAACTTTAGCCTGTGTTTTAACATTATAAATGGACTTTATTTTTAGCCTAAATACATCACAACCCACTTGACTAATTGGGCCCAACCTAAGTGAAGAGGAATTTGGAAAATAGGCAGCCAAGGCCCATCAACTTGGAGACCCATTTAGGCCCAAGTGTAATGGCCAAACTGCTGCATTACTAGCTTGCTTATATATGATAATATGTGGTCAAAATATCAAGGCAAAGTTGGCCAAAGTGAACCTTTAAAAGGGCTCAAAAACAGCACCTTAATTCATTTCACTTTGGAGAATTTTCAGCTTTCCAAAAAAAATCTTTTCTGTCTTTACTTCACTTCACAAGGAAGCTAAAACAACCCTCTAGGGTTCTTGGAGAAGCTTTACATCTTGAAGGCTAAGGTAAGAAATTTTACTTATGTGTTTAGTATGATTTTTTTATGTAAAACAAGAGGGTAAGCTGACTATACCGTTGTTGAAATTGTTGGACAGCATATGTTCCCAAAAGTTGTTGTACATTTTTCTTGTTTATTTGGAAACTTTTCTCTTTTTAGTTGGAATGATTATGAAGGGTGGCTACTGTTCATATGGTGAATTAGTTCTATAATGATGTATAAAGGTTCCTGCACCATTTTTACAGTCTGCGAAACTGAGTTCTTATATGATATTGCAATTATATTCTTGATTGGAACTTGTGGGCTGATGGATCAGAGGCAATTGCCTCACATCCTTCATGATTGCTTGCGTACTATTTTGAGGATAGTTTGGTTAAAGTTTGATAGGTTTGGAATTGTCGAAGTCGAAATGTAGCAAAGGGGTATAACGTTATGCCACCCATTTGTATGTTGTATAGAATTGTTATGTATTGTGCTTTATGGGCTGTTGTAAGGATGTTATGGCACTAACATAGTCTACACATGATAAGTATATGAGAATGTGTATTAGAAAATATGATTAGGGCACAAAGGTTAAAAGAATATGCTTGGGTTTATAACTATATGCTTGTTGACCGTGTGTTATTTTTTATGAGATTAGGCTGCCAAGATATGTATATTGGCTGCTAATGCTAGTTTTATCACCTACTATATTATAGATAGATATTTGAAGGAAGATAAGTTTATCCTGAGGTAATAGCGAGGTCGTACAGCAAGGTATGTCTGGCTACTTGATTTTGTATTACTTGGCATGAAATCTAAATTCTTCCTCGGCCTATAAAGGAACTTACCAACTCCGACACAACTATTAACCGTGTCTCCACTCTTTCACATTTCCATATGCTCCCATACATATTCACCTTAAAATCTACATACATACGTGGATACCAAGTTGCATAGGTTCTTGTTGGTCAATCCTATCATATGGGGTAGCCTAAGGGGTTAAAGGAAAAGCCTAGCTAGGCCGATACCGATATAGATTTACCACTAATCAGTTGGTCATTTCTATTACATGTTTTGCACATATTATACAGTAAAGGTAACGTAATAAAAAGAACATAAATTACATGATCCCATAGTATAACTAAAGGCGGTTTCTTATCCTACACCGGTGAATAATTTCATTTGAGTTATTACTTTATATACAGTATTTCCTGCCTTAAATATTCAGTACATTATCTTGTACGGACGTCCCTTACGAGGGACCTGCATTTCATGTTGTAGGTATAGGTGATAGTATATCTCCCCAGTAGGAGTATAGGATATCTAGGTGCTTTTACCAAGCTCCAGGTTGCTTTGGAGGTTTATGTGTCTAGAGCTTATATTTTTGTATTGTATAGTTAGTCAAGGCGAGGCCTATCTCAACCCTTATCAGATACTTTTCCTTATCTAGAGTTTTTGTAGACTATGTAAATTTAAGTGTGGTCATGTCTCGTGCTTTAGACAATGTGGCCCCAACGGCCTAGTCATATGCATTTCCTTTTGGCTTGTTATTACTGTTTACTTTCTTAAAGGCATGTTGAATGTGGGAATCCCTTATAATATGTATAGAAAGTGCATAGACACAGGTTGGTTCTCCTGAACCTTATCGGCAATGGGTGTCAGTCTGCCTTAATGGGAGTAAGGGCATGACATACCATTCCCAGGGAATAAGGCTAGGTTTTGACTTGAATTCACTATTAGTTAGTTCTAGTGTTGATTTCTACCGTCTGGTGTATTTTACTTTTGTTTTTATTTTTGTTGTTTAATTTTACTTGCAGGGTGTGCTAAGTTGTATGCCCAGTACAAGGAGCCAAGGTTACATGTTAGTTCTGATTAATTTGGAGATCCACCAACTTTTTAGAAGAATGGCTTAATTGAATGAGAATGTTACAATTGAGAAGGAGAAAAATATGAATGATGATGATATGGGAAGAGAGGAGAATCCACCACCAAGGGATAATAGGCTATAGCTTAGGGACTTCAATGAAAACACTGATGGATGGAATTAGTATTGATTGAACCCTATAGCTATGGACGATACCGGTGCTATAGTACTGCCTCCTCTATTGGCAGATGCTAAGTTCGCAGTATCGAGTAGATTGCTCTAAATGCTCCAAAACCTATAACACCCCACATATTACATGTATTAGTACTATGCACATGAAACATTATATGGGTTTTCAAATTAGCGCCAATGTTTAAAAGTGTTTAAATCTCATGTTAAAGGGAAATATGTGTGTCTAACGCTGAAGAGGGTCCAGTGTAAATATGTTTTAAGTCAAATTGAGGAGATCATGGCCTTAAACAAAGAGAGATAATTGAGGTGCTTGTAGGACTTAGGAAGCTACCAGGTGAGCCACCTGCTTTCTTAGCTTAAACTTGCTAGCTAGATGGAGACGAGGCCCGACGTCAAATTTGTTCAAGTTCGATTATGAATAAAGTCCGTGTTAAGGGTGTAACTTTAGCTCAAGTTTTAGCATTACAAATGGACTATACTTATAGCCCAAGATGAAGAATAAAAGGGCCCAAGTACAACAAAATCCACATGACTAATTGGGTCAAAAACTAAGTAAGGAGAAAAAGGAAAAGTGTGCAGACAAGGCCCAACAACTTTGAACCCAATAAGGCCCAAGTGAAAGGGGAAAGAAGCTGCATCACCTATGTACATTTTTCTTGTTTATTTGGAAGCTTTTCTCTTTTTAGTTGGGTTTATTATGAAGGTAGTCTACTGTTCTTAATGGTTATTAGTTCTATAATGATGTATAAAGACTGCTGCACCATTTTTATAGTCCGCAAAAGTGAGTTCTTATGTCATATCGTAATTGTGCTAGTAATGAGGCTACTTTTCTTAATGTGTATTAGTTCAATAAAGATGTATAAAGGATGCTGCACCATTTTTATAGTCCGTGAAATTGAGTTCTTGTGTGATATTGTAATTGTGCTCGTAATAGGAATTTGTGGGCTGATTGATTGAGGACTATGG
>DF365099.1:11342-38184 GCA_000787875.1 Solanum virginianum
TCCTGCAGTATTAATGCCACAGTAACTCCTAGCCTTGCAGCGTAGCAGGTCGAACGTCTTCAACTTATTCTCCTGCCCTATTTGACTCATCTCATGTCTCATCACAACATCTTTCTCAAAACAATAAGGTACATTATCTCCTCTGTCAAATCTTTCCACCTTAACTTCACCGAAATTTGTTTGCATAAGTTGTTGAACCCATGATCCCATTCTTAGTCTAAGTTCTCCCCAATGGAATAACACCCATCTTTCTGGCTTCAAACACTCGTTTTTCATTGACCATCTTACTAAAGGAGCCACCGCACATAATCCATGCCACAAATTTATGTGGTCATAATATGTGTAGGATACAAATGTTAGTCCTTCCAATAGAATAGCAGACTCTGGAAGACTTTCTCGCCAAGCCAAAACATATGAATTTTTCGTGCCATCCTTTGTATCCCGTCCCTTAAAGCAAAGAACCCGTCCTTCAGATGCCTTAGAAGGGAAATACAAGTGTTGTGGTTCATTTTCCTCGCGTGTATCATTCAAAGAGTTCATAAACCAAGTATGTCCTGCTATAGCTATTTCTCTAAATCTAAGGTCTTGGAGTGGGAGGAAAGTGACAGAATGTCTGAGCTTTGCAGTCATAGTTTCGATGAAATTCTCTTGGAAAAGAGAAGCTCGTCTTGCTGATGATAAGGAGAAATCAAAGGGGATGAATACTGGATATGCAAAAGGATCACAACTTGAAACAAGGTGAACAAGAAAATAGTGATGAATTTTATTGTTGAGCATTTGTTCTTGCTTCGAGTGCACGACGACTTAAGATGATGTTCCATTTTCATTGAGAAGAGTGATGAATTTTATTGTTGAGCATTTGTTCTTGCTTCGAGTGCACGACGACTTAAGATGATGTTCTATTTTTATTAAGAATCAAAAAACTATGTTTCTGATTTTTAGGAGCAAATTTAAGTGTCAAGATTGGAAGTTAATCTAAATTACAAGACCAGCTGACATAAAACATAGGTAGTAATGAGGGATTTCTTGTACAATAAAATGTCATAACATAAAAAATAATTTCTGAGTCACAGATGTATGGTCAGTGAATATTTTAGTTGAAAGAAGCGTCTTTAAGGTCAGAGATGGAGCCATGTTTTGTTGTGTTTTTGCTATTCTTTTTCTAGTTTCTTGAACCTTACATTAAATTCTTCATAGACAAAATTATTTTATACACTTGGACTGCATCAACCTTCAATGGCACCTGTCAAAATCCTTGGAGTATATCAATTTTCATAAGTTTAGGAGAGGAACTCTGTTCGAGAATCTGAATACAGCAAAATAATGTAGTTAATTGGTATTGAAAATCCGACTTGTCAAAGCATATTATATTCGTTTGGATGGTTGTTACTTGTCTCATTGTATCGCATTGATATTTGTTTTAATGGTTTAATATTGTTAAATTTATTGTTTGGTAAAGCTGAAAAGTCTTCTATCGTGTAAGGATTGATTTCGTGTGATCACATTGTTAGCTTTTTCTTTCTTCTTTCTCATTTTGTTTTTATTTAATAAACCTACTTTTTTTTGTAGGTTTATTTTTAAAATTTTTTTAAAATAACATGCATATTAAGACGAAAATGTACAATATATCTATTTATTAAAAATACGATACGCTATAATTCAATATAATACAATATTCCCACCATATTTACTTAATTTGAGAGATAATGCACACATATTAAAGAAAATATTTAAACGCATAATTTAAACTATACTTTCCACTATTATTCTTTGTGAAATCATAAATGTAACTTTGCAAATAGTATAATTTATGTAATAACAAATATAAAATATTAATAAATGTAAGGGTAAATATGAGAAAACTTTCAAATAGTCATCTCAAATTTGAACAATTTTACTGTTTTAAATAATAAAAATAACCCTAAAATTAAATTTATACGGGATAGAGGGAGTAAGTAACAAATTCCAAACAAAGTGTTAGTACTCATTGTGTTATTACAACCTACTTGAAATTCTTCACGGGTCTTTTCTTAATTGAAGCGAGTCGGGTGGGTCAAAAAGGATGGGTCTTTGTAATTCCGAAAAATAACTAGGGTTATTTAAGTCAATCCACGCTGCTTTAGGGTTTTTTGTTATAATAAACTTTTTAGCAGGCGTGCCGTTCTTCTTCTCCAAGCACATTCGGTCTCTGTCTGTCTTCCAGGTACAATCTGGTTCTCTCCTGTAATTTTTTTCCCTTAATCTCCTTCGTGTAAACATTTTTCTTCCTTTGTATCATGAAAATACTGTAGTGTATATCAGATTCTTTTCTTTTAGATACGTAAAAACTGAGTATTTGGATGTTCTTTTGTTAGTGACATTCTGTTTAATTTCCTTTTCCTTTTAAACCTCCAGGAGTTTTCCAATTCTTAAGTATATTCGTGTAGAGTCATTGTCAAGATGCAGAATGAGGAGGGACAGAATATGGACCTCTACATCCCGAGGAAGTGGTGTGTATTTCTTACTTTCCTAATACTTAGGATTAGAATCAGCTGGCACTGTTAGATAATTAACATACTATTTGATTGCAGCTCTGCCACTAACAGGCTGATAACTTCCAAGGATCATGCATCTGTCCAGCTTAATGTTGGGCATTTGGATGAGTCTGGCCGATACACTGGACAATTCACCACTTTTGCTCTTTGTGGATTTATTCGCGCCCAGGTAACTAACTTGTTACTTCTAAATATCATGTCAGAAACGTTTTCCCTTCGGATTGTTCTGAGTCATGCCAAACAGTTTGTTTTCTGTGTTTTTTGAATTACTTGTTTTCTAACAGTGAACTATTCTTTGTGCCTAGAGATGGCAATGGGGTGGGGCGGGGCGGATTATTATATTTGCGGGGCAATGGGGGTTAATATTTTTGCGGGGCGGGGTGGGTATAATTTTTTTTTTTAAAGAATACGCGGGGCGGGTGCGGCTTTTTTTTTTTTTTAACATGCGGGGCTGGGCTGGGCTGTATTAGTATGTTTTAATATTTTAAAACATTAACTATTGGTGTTTCAACATTATTCACTGTATTAGTAGTTTTAATATTTTAAAACATGCAAAGGATATCTCGATTTTGATTATGAATCAACATTAAGTACTGTATTAGTATGATTCAACTCAAAGTTTAACGTAATGTAATGTAATTAATCACTGTATTGGTTATGTATCAAGATTAATCACTGTAAGTTTAATGTAATGTAATTAATCAATGTAAATTTAATGTAATGTACCGACTGATATGATATGTATCAACATTAACCACTGCTCGTCCGGAGAAAATACTTAAAAAATTTGCGGGGTGGGGCGGGGTGGGTAAAATCCTTGCAGGTTTATGCGGGTATTGCCCCGCACCCGCCCTGCACCCGCCCCATTGCCATCCCTATTTTGTGCCTCCTGGTCCTTGAAAATGCATAACACATATTGGTACGTAGGGAGAAATGGTTGCTGTTTACATGACTCACTAGCCTGAGGTTGCCAAATGCATCTTGTACAATTTATTGGCAGCAGTACATCTTTGGCTGGTTTTCTTGTCCTATTCTACTTCCTGGGAAGCTGAAGGCTTGTTATTAAGTATTATTCGCATAAACCTTGCATTGTTAAGAGCTAACTACATTATTTTCCTACTCTTTTCTAAATTACAAAAATCCGCCAAACTTTATCAACGGGATACATCACTAGTAGACTTTTGGATACGTACATAGTAGAGGGGTGTATCACAGGACATCTGGATACATAGGGGATGGATGTATCCGAGAGGGAGATAGGGATGTATCAACAAGAGGAGAGTGATGCTTTCGAAAGGGGACTTTTGAATTTTTTTTTAAATGATAGGGAATTTTAGAATGGTAAAATAAGATGTGTATTTTAAAATAATTTTTCTTATTATTAATCCTTATCAAAAAAACATTTTACAGAAAGAGAGATGCTTCTTTCACTTGTACTTTTAGATCTATGGTTTGGTTACATGATTATATGGTTCTTCTTTGCTGGAATATTATGTTGTGGTGATTTATGTAGTTTGCTTTCGACATGAAACACTTGTTGCAGGGAGATGCCGATAGTGCTCTTGATAGGCTCTGGCAGAAGAAAAAGGCTGAAGTTGGACAACAATGAGAGTTTTCTATTTACTGTTACCATTCTCAAAAAATGAGAGTTTTCTATTTAGTTTTGTATTATCGGCAGTTCTTTGTTGGTCTTAGTTCTATTTTATGTTAAAGTTCATTATCTGACAAATGGAACATGCCTGTTACTATTTTAGTGCATCAACTTGATTTTATACTGTTGAGGAAACTTTTGGAGATGACAAAACAATATGAGTTGTGTTAATCAATTGGCCTGCTTCTCATGAGTCATTTCTGTTCTTTCTGAGTGCCCTAGACTTTTTTAAGGATAAATGATGGTGCGCGAGGCAATTTTCGTGTACCTTGACTATTAATCCTAAGTTGGTGGGTAGAAATCTTGTATACACATTATTTTCCCTTGGCTGAAAGCATTTTGTTCTCTTATATGCTTTCAACACCTATCAGTGTTTGCATACTCCTCCCACTAGACTAACACCTATAGTATTTAGACTAACAATATAATAGAATACGATGGTTAACAACCATCCAAACGACACGTAAAAGTGTTGCTGATGCTAAATTTGCATTTCTTTTGCTTCTGTTATATGCACCTTATAGTTCTGAACGTGCGATGCAGGTAGGACATATGTGCATGTCGTGGTCTTTCTGGTAAAGTAAGGATCTTCCTCTCTTTATCCTATAATATCCTTCACATGGTAGGAGATATTTGGTAGATTTGACATGAATAAAGTTGATCCGAACTTTGTAACAAAAGGTAAATCTAGATTTATATTATTTCAAATAATTCAAAGCTGAATTTAGACACTTGCATTTAAATAAATGCAGTTTAAGTTGAATATCATGAGATCTCAGATTTAAATTTTAAACAGAGATAAAACATCAAATGATTTCTTCCATCTATTTCTTCAGGAGAATGTAAGTGTCATATACTCTAGGTTGAAATGTAAACCAACTAAACATGAAATATTTTATCATTAAAGACTTTGATGATCTTACTAAGTTCCTTACAGAATTTGCAAAATCTCAAATGTCGTGTTTAAATGAACCAGAGATGATGTAATTTCAAAAACCATAAATTCCCTGCTTTCTTCTCTGCCATATTAAATTAGTGTTTGGTTGCGAACATGGGATAGAATGTGATGGAAAATTGAAAGAAACAACAATAAACATATATAGAAGAAAAGGCGCACGAGATACAAATATTAGACAATCAAATAATACAGAAGTTGTAGCTTAATGTATTGCCATTTTTGATATATATACACATCAAGAAGATGCTGCAGCCGGAACCATGACATGCTTCTTTTTCTTCTTGTATAAGCAAAAGAGAGCAATAGCAAACACTAACAAGAAAAGACCTCCGAATGATACACCAATCGCGATAATTGTTGTATGTTTTCCGCCTCCACCTGATGGAGGGACAACATCAATACTTTTACTTGGTGGTGGAGGAGGAAAGGTATTACTTGAAGGAAAAGTTGGTGTGGGAAGTGGTGTTAATGCTGAAGGTGGTGGACTTGGTTCTGAATAAGGAGTTGATGGAGAGGGGTAAGGAACTGTACCACTATCTACTGATGAAGGTGCTAATCTTGGTGATTGTGAGGTTTTTGGTGACATAGAAGATGGCGTTCCTGGTGAAGAAGTTGGAGATTGCGAGGCATTTGATGGTGAAGAAGCTGGAGAGGATGGAATCGTGGAATTGCTTGGTTGTGAACTCGGAGTTTGTGGTGGTGGATGAGGACTTGGCGGAGAAGATGTTGGTGTTTGAGCGTCGTTGACAGGAGCAGGAGGAGTAGCATTGGTTGATCCAGGATTTGAATTTGATGGAGGAGGGGGAGCAAATAGTGGTGGTGAGAGTGGGTTTGAAGGTGACGTCTTATTACCACCGCTAGGGGGTGGGGTTATAGGAACCGTCACCACCGGAGGCGGCAGTTTCGGATCATTGGACGGCATAGTAGGTGGAGGGGGAGAGTAATATGGATAAGCCATTGCAATGCTTAATTTGATGGGCAAAACGCAAAAGGCATGTCCAATATATAGTCCATAATTACGTATCATATACATTTGGTTTGAAAAACTTTCCAACTTTGGTAAAAATGATTAAAAATCAACAATTTAATGTTTGTACTAACCTATGCAACTCTAAAATACTAATTAATTGATTGTATGACTTGCATTGACATTATTAGTTTTTGCTACTGAACGTGGAGTTGGTTTAATGATTATGTAGCAAAGCCAGCTCAAACCAGTAATATTATGCTCAAAAGCAGCAACGCATTATCCACATGTCTCTTTGTTTACAGTGCTAGTTACATAGGAGTTCTGAGTCCGACACAAATAATTTAATTTATAGTAAAATATTTTATTTTATACTAATAGACCTTGATATTACACAAGTACTAACATAGGACATGAAAATAGCAATTATTCAATACATTAATAGAAAATTACATATTTTAATTACAAATAGATCAGACAGATGAGATTTGAACAATTTCTGTTTGGGAAAATGGATTGTCCTCTTTCTTCTTCCTCTTGCTTTGTTTCATTTCACCATAGAAGTATGAAACAAATCCCCAAAGTGAGAGAAATATAGCAAGCCCCTTTGTAACTTGAAATGTTTCATGATATAAAAATACACCTAATAATTCTGTAAGTGGAAGTAAGAAAGCAATTAAAATTCCACACAGCAAGGATGAACCATATTGGACTACTCCAACAATTCCTAGTGTTGAAAATTGCCAAATAATGGCACTCCATACTAGCACCAAATAATATTTAGCTTTTCCTAGCTCAAATTGGCTTGCCTCCCTCGAAATCGACTGTGAAAATTGCATCCAGAGTTACTAAAATACTTTATATTTTGTTGAAATAAAATAAGTAAATATAAGTTCTTCTTTAATACATTAATTTAACATTTTTGGTATACTTGATTAAGTAGGGAAAGTAACACAAGTGTAAGGGTAATAATTATAAGGAATAGAAGACACGAAAACGTATACATAAACTGCCAAAGAAGAGATGCAATATTTTTTTTACAAAGTGCCAAAACTACTGCATTATATGATTATAATTATTAATTACAATAAATAAATGTTTGTCAAACATAATTCTACCTACTGCGTTGATAGGACCAGATTGAGTTATAGATTATTTTTTTTTAGGCTATTAAACTCCAAGTTTGTTGATTATTCATAATCATTCGGCCTGTTAGCGATATTGCCTTTTTTAGGCCTAGGTCGACACGACTTTATGTAAGACTTAACTTTTTATATATCCAAGATTTTTCTTGTGTTCTGGGACTTCTATCTAAGGATGAATTGTTACATTATTATTCCAAAATAGCTCTCTTTTTTCTGATTTAACTGACTATAATCTAGCCTCTAAATCAGTTGAAGTGTGTTGTCCATAATTTTAAAATTATGATTTGACGATTCAAGTTGTTGTTTAGTATCACGCATATGTTTAAGTTTATGTGACATACTTTTATTTTTAAAAATTGACATTTTAAATTTGAAAATAATTTAGTTTAATTTTTTTAATTAAATGGGAAAAAATACTTTAAACTTTTCATCTTTATCGTGAGAAGTTTTTATAATCATATAAACATTATGACATGTGTCACAAATTTCAAAAATTAATAAATATTTTATGTGACACCTTTTTTTTTGTCCGTCCCAAAATGAATATTACTTTACTCCAATTGAAAATAATTTAACTTTTAAATTTTTCTTTTACCTTAATGAAATGATTTTCATTCACACAAATATCTAGAAATAATTTTAGATCAAAAATTTCAAAAGTCTGTCTTTTTTTCTTAAACACCGTAACAAATAAAAAAATATCACATAAAATAAGACGAATGAAATAAATAAATACTATAATATATTATAACATAACAAGTTTAAAAGTCTTTTTTTTCCCTATGCTCCTCCAAAAATGAATTAAAAAAGAAAAAGAGAGAACTTGAATGAAACTTATTGTACCTGAAAATCCTTGTTAACAATCATTCCAACAGTGCAAAAAGCAGAACCAAAAATGTTAAGTATCATCTCAATCTCCAAAATCATAATATAAGTTACATTCTTTTGAGCCTTCATGTAAATCAACTCCAGTAGAGGCAGAGCAAGCCCTGTCGACGCAGCAGCCAAAAGAGTCATCACAAACCCCAAAACATATTGTTTAGTTGACTCTCCTTCTGGTCGATCACTATCTGCTCGAAGCGCTAGAGTTCCCGCTCCAACCATCAATAAAACAACCGCGTTCGTAGAATATGCCGTCAATTTCTGCTTCACTATAAGAAAAGCAAATAACACGGTGAATCCGAGCTGTGCCGCGTAAATAATGGTTGAAGTAGAAACGGGAAGTTTCGCGGGTCCCCACGCATAAAGATAACCGGCTAGGCCTACGAGTATACCTAGCGCGGCTGATGATGTGAACTCCCGACGAGTTATGATGAAAAAATTGGTATCAGAGTCCTGAGTTTTTCGTCGGACAAAATAAGCAATGATGAGAACAATGAGAATAATTGGCCATCCAATGCATGCTAGCCAACTTGAAAGCCAAATTCTTTGGCCACCATGAAGGAAATAGAGGCGTGAGATTAAAGGGCCTCCACAGTAGCCAATACTAAGAGTGATACAATTGAGTAGAAGTACAAATTTTCTCCATTTGCTGCTGCTTTGATTGTCCATTCCAAATTTTCTTGATCTTTGTGTATGATAAGATATTTCTTTCATGTCAATTTACGTGGACATAGTTTACTTCATATGAAAATTTTGTAATAAAAAATAAGTGAATTGGAATGGATGTAGTGATATATCCAAGTATGTAGAACAATAAAAAAATTGCGAGGATAAGATAATGATTGAGGACGTCGTCACTCAACAGGGCAGGGTCATTTTCATATCAAACGGAGCTAGAATATAGTTTATTGAACGATCAAATTTAATAACTTTGATTGGAACTCTATATCTATCGTAAGAAATTTATTAACTTCAGATAAATTATTACACATTAAAACTAGTAAGATAAAATAACTAAAATACTAAATCGACAAATTTCAAATTCTGATTCCGCCTCGATTATCATTGTATGCTACAATGACACTATTTCTGGCATTAGTTCTCTAAATTTTGTCACTCCACTGCACCGCCGTAAGCAGAATTTGTCCTTTGTTTTCTTCATAAGCAAAAAGATCATTCACTTTTATTATTTTTGTAGAAAGACCATGATGGCCCTCATGTAAGTATTGTTACAATTACAATAATACCACTTCTACTTTTCGATTTAATTTTCATGTGTTAAAAATACATACTTCAATATACAACAGAGTGTATAATTTATACAAATGATAATTATAAATAGAATGAAAAAATATGTCAAATGAAATACTATTAATACACAGAGTTAATATATGAATTGTTTCTTCTGAATACCCTCTATCAAATGACCCTTATAGATCAAATATTACATTTGTGAAGAATTAAATTTAAAAGAAACACTTTCAAATTAAACCTAAAAAAGACTTGGTCTAGAAAGCAGACCCAATAATATTGTTTAAGCCCAGCTGAGCCTAAAACATATGAGCGCAACTTATGCAGATAAATTGGGAAACTTACCTATGTGTATATTAACAAAATATTTAATAATTCTAACAATAATAATTTTTTACTGAACACTTATAATATAATTTTAATACATATTGCGAAGAACTCTTTATTATAATATTACTATATGTTTTTATAAATAGTAATAAATAAAAAAATATTAATAGAATTAGTAATTATTTATTAAAAAGTACTCAGTCAAATGATTTCTCAACACAAGAAATCTCCAATTATTTAGTAACACATGATCCACAACACAATAATAGAAAATGACTTGCATATTCTTCTTTGGATTATGGATGTAAATTAATATTGAGTGGAATGGAAACCTTTTTTCTGCTTTTTAAATTTGTTTAAGCTCGACTTTTTCGTTTCAAACTTTTTTGGTAAGACATGTTTATTTTATCCCTGTGAAAAGATACTTGTAAATAAAAATCAGGTTTTAAAAACGATTTTTTTTTATTGTTGTAGCTATTTATCGATTTTGTTTTATTTGGTGCATATATTCATACTGTGAATATAAAAATTATTTATTTCTTTAACGTTTTGAACATCACATCGTCACCCGCTAAGTAACTATTCTCACGTTTTTTATTTACTTTTTTGATGATACTTTAATTTTAATATCCGACGCGGTGATATTTAAAATAAAAGATATTTAGGTATATTTAATATAACTTTAATTTAGGATTATAAAATTAAATAAAATTTTTTATTTTTTAAAATTTCATGTCAAATAAAATTAGATTTTTCATTTTAAATGAAGGAAGTAGTATTTTCTAGACATTCAAGCGACCAAACAGTCTTTTTTCTGAATGATACTGCTAATTAAATTACAATTATACTTTTTGAGTATTGTCGTTCATTTATTTGAGTCTTGTCAAATTGGTGATAATAATTGGGTGGACCTCAAACAATGTGAGATGCTCAAAGATTGTGACTGGGGTACAGATGAATGAACCACATTGAATCTATAAGAAAATTTGTAATCCCTCCGTCTTATTTTATACGAGATCTTTTGACTTGACACAGTATTTAAGAAAAGTGAAGATTTTTAAAACTTGTAGTCTAAAATCATTTTTAGATATTTATGTGGTTGAGAATCATTTCATTAAGGGTGAAAAGAAAATTTTAAAAGTAAATTATTTTTAATATGAGCAAAATAATATTCTTTTTTAATCGGAACAAAAAGTAAAGGACGAGACAGAGAAAGTAGATTTTATGTGATTTTCACATTGACTGTATTACTTAACATTCTAGAAGTAATTACGGAATGTTGGATGGGTTGGCAATGGCAGGAGTTACATGGAATATATGATATTAATTTTGCAATTTGTTTTTTCCTTCTGTTATTTGAGAAGTTATATTTCTTGTTAGTAAGGAATTTCAATTTCCTTGATATAAAATATTCTACACCATTATATAAATTAAATAATTATCATCAGAGTTATATAATTAAAATTTAGAAAAAAAATATTAAAATTAGAATCTTAACGGTACTCTAGCTGAATTAGTTATTATTTTCTTTTACAATATAAATCAAATATGATTTTTTCATATTTCTCTCTTAACAAAATTATCATAATTAACAAAATAATTTTTTAGCTCAAATACTATTAAATTGCAAGAAGTAATTCTTTCATACTTCAACTTGTTAATCTTATTGAGAAAAATATCTGCATCTGTGAGAACTTTGCAAATGATATTAAGTTTCATCTTATTATTTTTAGAAAAGAACTTGAAGAAACATTTAAAGTACAAATATCACATAAAAATCTGCATCAAAATCTTAAAATTTTAGTAATCACATTGAAGAGGAAGGATTCGAGTTAAAAAGACAAGCAAAGATAGATAACATGGAGAGAAGATTTTGGCTAAGATTTATGTTAGTTCTAAAGTTAAAAATATGAAAAAGAAAAAAAACTTAAAAAGAATAGGTAACCTTCAATAGATGGTCAACTTTACTGATAGTATAGAATATTTTGTATATTGACGATGACGATACACAAAACTTAAACTCTTTTTTTAAAAATATTTTGACCAATTAAATACGAAAAAATTAAAGATATTTTCTTCACTATCATATACACCCTAAAACATGTATCACGGAAAACTTCCTTAATTTTCAAGTAACTCTTTTTAATTTTTTTTTTCTGTGAAGATAATTGTTTTGGTTTCTAATCAGAAAGCTGGTGGTCTCCCCACCCTCACACCCTCCAAAAAAATATATATTACATGTTAATATTGTCACATAGACGCTTGGCTGCAAGTTATTGCTAAAGCTCTACAAATTAAACTTTAATTTCTAATCTGCTACCTTTTTTTTTCTAGTTAATTTGAACTGGTTTCATATAATTTTGACATATTCAAGTGATCCATCACATGAGCAATTTAGCAAACAAATCTTCTTTAGAAAGATTTAAACTCTTTCGATTTTCCACTAATTTGATGGTCAAACTACGATCAAAGATTGGCAATAGTAGGTAAAGTTGAGGTAACTAAAATGTTTAAATTGACTAATGCCTAATTAAGATACTTATCTCATAATTAACTTTAATACGGTTTGATAATTGAGAAAGACAAATGGGTAGATATATGGTGTATTTTAATTCCTGTCTTTGACGTGACCTGTCATTTAATTTCCTTCTTTTTTTTGGTTAAACAAATGGAGTAGGTAAAATTAAACGGAATTATTTGCATAATAAAAGCTGGTTACATTATTGGATTACACACATATAAAACTGACTTATATCCATAATATAAGTAGTACTGATACTTGATGATAAGGAGAGGACTTTAAGGGCTCAACTTATGGCGAGGGCTTGTAATTTGATAGAATAGACACTTTCGAAGATAGTTTATACTTTCATATTCTTGAAAAGATCGCTATGCAGATTGACCTTTTGACTTTTCTTTTTTTCTGCTACACAAGTCGATCGATCCATCATGAAAGCACTGGCTTGTCGATAGAAGTCGTTTGTAAACTAGTGGACTCATCCTCAATGTTAATTAGACTATCCAGTTAAGTCCCCAAAAATGTGACATTCCATGCTCTTGGAGAGGTGCTTTGCTGTGTTAGGTCATTAACACATTCTTTTTTATTTTTATTTGGGAAAAAACAAACGGGGGTGCTCCTCTTTTGACAGCATATAGCTTTCAACTCCTTCTTTCTTTAATTCACAGACATAAAAGGTTAACTTTCGATTGTTGTGAAAGTTATTGAATGAATCTCTTTCATTCTCTATCAGTGGTTCTTCCTTCCTATCCCATCTATATATAAGAGTTGCTTGATTTGCCCCCATCTTTAGAAGGAATGAACAAAGTTCGAGCTAACTAGTAATCTGATAAAATTGATAACTAATTTAATATTTTTACAGGTTAAAACTACATAAAAAAATATAAAAGTTTTAACGTACAACTGTATATATCTTAAATCATTTATTCTTACAATAACAACAACACACCGTCATATTTCAATGTAATTCTATAAGTGAAATTTAAAAATATAAAGTATATCTCTACTTTCATGAATTAAAAAAAAATTATTTTCAATTGACCCGACCGGTCGACCCTAAGCATAAAAAGTTGCTTATGCTTATGAGTAGTAAATAAGTTCAGAGCAGCAGATTCACACGTAGTATAATACATATATGTTGGTATTAGCGGAGCCAACATTTTCGTCAAGGGTTTTCATACTTTTAGAATATGGGTGGATGATTTTTATATCAAGAGTGTTCAACAATTGATATATATCAAAATATCTATATTTAGAACTATATATTCGGAAAAAATTTCCAATAAAGAGTGTCCATCTGATCGCTCTCGGATAAATATAGCTCCGCCCATGTATGCGGGGAGTGGGGAGAGTTCAATTTTTCTGCTTCTGTGATAACCACACAAGTACT
Organism: Solanum virginianum; assembly: GCA_000787875.1. NCBI lineage: Eukaryota > Viridiplantae > Streptophyta > Magnoliopsida > Solanales > Solanaceae > Solanum > Solanum virginianum. The sequence continues at coordinate 24,969 of DF365099.1, forward strand.
ATTACTTTTTTCCACCATTATGCAGTCAAACAAGTGAAGCAGCAGGAAGAATTATTAGACAAGAAAACGAAGAAAAATCGAACAATTCGTTTTCCCGTTTTGGATTATTTAAGAGATATATACAATGCATAGTTGAATAACCTTCTTGTATTAAAAAAAATACAAAAATTACTCTGTATTATTTAATTTGAAGAACCATTCAATAATTAACTCGGAATTGGATTTTGGTAAATTTTCTGCAAGATGGTTAGAATCATAGGAGACCAAAGCTATAGCCTTAGCTCACTCAACTAGATGAGGGCACAACTGACTTTTGACAACAAACAAATAGCACTCCCTCTGTCTCATTTTTAATTGGCACCCTTTTCTTTATAGTCCGTTCCAAAAAGAATATTACCTTACTTGGAAATAATTTACATTTAAAATTTCCTTTTTATCCTTAATGAAATGATTCTCAACCACATAAATATCTAAGAATGATTTTATATCACAAGTTTTAAAAGTCTTTCTTTTTTTTAAACACCGTGCCAAATCAAAGAGTAAAATGGGACAAAGAAAGTACTATTTATTAGCCTAATTAATACAGTATTCAACTTAATATTGGGTATACAAGGTTTGACCTCAAATGAATAAGGATAAATGTAAAGTATAATCATTTGGAATCAAATTCGACATTTCTTTTGAAGTTATAACTGAAATCCAATATCTGAAAATTGAAAAGAAAGTGGATTCGATTTTATCTGAACTATGACCATCCCAAGGTGCCTTTCAATACCTTTTGACTGAGAAATTATGCAAGTGTGCTAGCTAATTTGTGCGAACTTTTCACTTTTAATGTCATATTTGTGTGAAATTTTCCGAAAATACATTACTTTTGACTTATCTGACAAGCACCGTTGATTCTTTTGAAGAGTCCGAACAATATAGTGCATAGTCAAACTTCTAATTAATTTCTCTCAAATAATTGTTCTAACTAAATAAGACAAGTTAAGAACAATCAAAGAGAAACTTCATTCTTTCATACACCTCCATCATCACAACTATTTTTAACAATTTGTGGGAGTAAAAGGTCTTATAATGAGAACAGATATTAGAAGAAAAATTGATTTCTTATACTTGCATCTGTCTTTTCGTACCTAATATTTGATTAATTGATTTCATACAATAGAAGAAAAATAAAATGGTACATGCATTATTTTAATTTGCTAGACAGCATGATGTGCTACCATTTGGTCCATATCTAATTGTTGAGATATTTGAGTCTCATTTTTCTTCATCTTCGTCTTTTTCTCCTTCTTGCCTTGCTCATATTCACCATAAAAATAGGAAACAAATCCCCATAGAGCTAGAAAAATAGCAACTCCTTTTTCAGCTTGAAATTTTTCGTGGAATAAAATTACTGCTAAAACTTCGGTAACAGGAAGTAAAAAAGCGCCTATAATTCCAGAGAGCAAAGAAGAAGAATAAAAGATTACTCCAACTAATCCCAAGAGTGCAAATTGCCAAATAATGGCACACAATACTAGTACCATATAATATTTTGTTTCTCCAATTTTATATTCATTTGCTTCCCTTGGAATCGCCTGTCAAAATAATAAACCGTTAGTTAATATTTTATTCTTCATTTCTTCTTATCCAAGTTGAATAAATTGACTTTATTCATATATGGAATAGGATAGAATTTTTCGTTTAGAAAGAAAAAATAGAATAGAACTTTTTTTCCTAATTAGTGCGAGTATCAAAATGTGCGAATAGTTTTCTAATTGATATATAATAGTGTTCTTGCTTTTCATATAACTTTCTAGGATATTTTGCAACTTTATTGGCAAAAAGGAGGATTTTTCGCAATCGATGTTGATGTATAACTAGCAAAGAAATTAGATGCGTCCATCTGCATTGCATATCGAGTGTATTCAAACAAGGTCGAATTTGTACCTCATTTTATGTACACATGAATTCATAATTTTTTTTGATATACTAAATATGTTAAGCACATGTTTCTTAAAATTGATCTAATATTTTAAACACATATTTCTAAATGATATACCTGGCTTTATATTGCGTTATTTACCTAGAAAAAGTTAAATTAAATCCGTCTTCATGAATGCAAATGGAACATGGGAAATGGATTGCTTTTTGAAATAAAATTTTGCAACTCTAATTTCTATTTTAATTAAAGATAAGGACGACGGTGTTGGAGATTCTTTTCAATGTGATTAAATTAATTAAATTTAAGAGTTTTGGAGGTAGGTCCATATCATTTTCTCAAATTATTGCGTACAAGTTATTGATATGAAAGGAAACCGACAAGTATAGACAAAAAAAAAGAGACAACAAGAATGCCAAAAATATTAACTTTATCGAAAATAGTTTTTTCATTTAAGAACATGATTTTGTTTTATACACAAAATTAGTGAAAAATACGATTATGACCCGAGAAATATCCTTTTTTTTCTCTCTACCGTGGATAAATACGTTTACTGTACTACGCAATAATTTTTTATTCCTCGCACATTGCGTGTACTCTCTTTGTCTATCTTTACTTATTAACTGTACTATTTTGAAATGTTCAACAATACTTGTTCTCTTTATGAAATCAATTCCTATAATATTTTTCAAGATATTGTATTTATTATATTCAAAGGTTAATTTGGCAAAATTACTTATATCATTTACTATTTTTTAATCTCTATGTCAAATCAAACAGAGACAAGTAAAGATAGATGAAAAGAATAGTAAATTACTACAGAATATTTTATTATTTATAATGCATCTTTCACTATATTATTATATAATTTTTAAATATTAAAAACATTAATATTTAGAAAAATGTATTTTGAGATGAGGAGAGTAATTTTTGAAACTGCCTCGAAAAAGGCGCTGTGCGAGAAATCAAGTCTGAGAAATATAGGGGATTCGATCCTTATTTAATGTACAGACCAAAAAAGTCCAGACAGCTAAAAATGGTGAGGCTGGCTGGCCAGACAGAACATGGGCTCAACTTGTGATTAATTATCAAATTTTGAATTGATATATTTATTGAGAAAATAATTATTGATATAATAAATTTATTATTTTATTTTTATTAATCGATAAAGTTTACTTATTATATTTAAATTAAATTTAAAAAAATATTTTTACAATTAAAAATAACATTGAATAATTATTACACTCAAGTTTTTAGATGTTTGAAATTAAGAAATTGAATTTCGTACTTAAAACACTTACTCAAACAGACAAATAAATATTACTTCAGTCCTCATAGATGACTTGTTTTTCACAATGAAAATTGAAACCTTCTTTCTTAAAAGATTAATTAAAAATAAAATAAGTAAAAACAATAAGTTGATTAACGAAGGACCTACCGTGTAAATATTCAAAAGGACAAGACAGTTGGTGAATTGTCATTGGCATAGTTATTCTAGCTGATGGGACACACTACCGACTCATCCGTCATTGGGTCTCACAGCCAGAGCATTTATCCAAAAATACGTGGAGTGGTAGAGCTACTATTTTACCTTGAATTCAATTGAATCTTTTAAAATTTAATTATTATTTTTTGTTTTAAATTAATTAAATTTTTTTAAAAAAATTTAATGTTTCAAATAGATAAATTGTTTAAAGTTTAAAAAAGTATTTGATATCTTTTTCATATTTATTCTTTTATTTATTAAAATTTTATATTTTTTTAAGAGATAAATTACGTTACACATTTATAATTTCATAAAGAACAATAGTGTAAAAATACAGTATAAATTTTATCTTTAAATGTTTTTCTTATGCATTACCTCACAAAATTCAGTTAGCACGAGAGAGAGAGGGAGTATTACCTAAAATTATTATCATAAATTTGAAATTTTAATCTGACCTTGAGAAACGCATTTAACCTTATGAATTTCAAGATCAGATTATTAAAAAGTGCTTTTGTTATAATTGGATTCAATGAAGAAAAATATATGTACCTGGAAATCCTTGTTAATAATCATTCCAATGGTGCAAAAAATAGTAGCAGAAATTCCCAGAACCATTTGAATCTCCAATACAGTAGTGTAAGTAACAGCTTGCTTAGCCTTGATATAAATCAACTCAATTAACGGCAGCATCAACCCATATAACACCGCACCAACAAACGTCATCACAAATCCCAAGATATAATCCTTCGCGGACTCACCGGCCGGGCGGTCACCGTTAGCCCGGAGAGCTAAAGTCGCAGCTCCGGCGATAAGCAAAACGACGGAATTCGTCGAATACGCAGTCAATTTCTGCTTAACTATAAGCACAGAAAAAAGCGCTGTGAAGGCGAGCTGGGTCGCGTTGATTAGAGTCGAAGTTGAAACGGGTAGTTTAGCGGGTCCCCATGAGTTTAAGTAACCATCGAGACCGACGATCATTCCAACGCCGGCAGATGCGATCAACTCTTGCCGTGTGATAAAGACGATTTTAGCCTCGGGTCCTTGGATTTTCCGGCGTTGGAAATAGGCGATGGCTAGAGGGATGAGAATAATTGGACAGCCAACAGTCTGTAACATACTGGGTATCCAAATTCGTTGACCTCCATGAATGAAGTAGAGTCGGGAGATCAAAGGACCACCACAATTGCCTATTGACAGCAATATTATGTTGAAAATTAGGAAGATAAGTCTCTTCATTTTTTGGTGCTTGGGTTTCTTATTTTGCCTATTTTTGTTTATTTTGGTTTATGGTAGATGTATGATTGGAAATCTCCATCGTTGACTATTTATAATAAGTCACAAGTGAGGAATTTTGTGACAATAAGAACCCCTTACTTTTAAATTGAAAATTGAGAGTTCATGTAATCGAGAATATAAGAAAAATATATGTTTTTAGGGTGGATAAATAGTAATTAAAAAAGACTATTTATAAAAATCTTAAGTATTTTTCAATATTTTGTTGATGTGAAATTTTTTATCTTATAATGTGTATATACACAACTCTCTATAGATTTGATGTTCTCGTGGAGATTTGTCCTATCGTATGGGATCAGCCTAGATTCAACATTATGTGAAATTTTTTATCTTACAATGTGTACATACACAACTCTCTATAGATTCGGTGTTCAATGTGTACATAGACAACTCTCTATAGATTCAGTTTTCACAGAGGTTTGTCCTATCGTATGAGATCAGTCTTGACTCACCACTAAGATTTGCCCCGCTTTATCAGAATTTAGCCTGACATAGAATAGCTCTGATAGCATTTGTAACGGTCCAGCCTGTTGATGATTTTGTTTGTTTTGGACCTACGCTCCCACAATTTTAAAATGTTTCGCTAGTAGGTAAAACCTGCTTATTTATATATCAAACATCTCTCATGTGTTTTGTCGATATGAAACTTTTTATCTTAAGATAAATTGTTATCGTCATATTACTTGGCTTTTGTTAATGTGACATATTTTTAAGAATATTTTACTAAATTAACCTTATTAATGATATTTTAGAACTATAAATTTGACAAAACACTATTTTATATAGTTATTTAATATTAAGAATAATAAGAAAAAAGTGGAAAAAAAACTTTCTCAATTTACTAAAATATATAGATAAGTAAAATAAAAAATCTATTTATAATATAAGGGTCACATAAGAGAATATGAAGGTCGTATATTAGAATAAATAGTTATTAGATAATTAAACAATGTCCCAATTTTCTTCAAAATAGGTTTGGTTGTAGTTTGGAGTGCCATACTTATTGTTATATTTCGTACTATTAATATTGACATTAGCAATATTCTCATTATTTCTTGTCCTCCAATTTATGTTATTGCGTACAATCTGTTGTTTTAATAATTGTATTATTTTATTATTGTTGCTCTTACTTTAAATTATTGTCAAATATTATGTAATGCTTTTCCCATTATTTTTTATATTCTTTTTCACTTTTGTTATCTTTTTCAAACTGTTTTCATATGTTTTTCGAAAATAGTCTCTATAGATGTAAAGTTTATACACGTTCTATTATTTACATACTGATATAAATAGTTAAGCATAGAAGAAGCTTTAATGATTCATGATTAATTTAATTATTTTATCCTAAATTGATAAATATTTTTCTTTTTATATATATTTATTCACAAGCAATTGATATAAAGAAAAATATAATTTTAACTTATAAATATATCTTGTTAAAAGTAATTAAGAAAATTTGTGCCATTTGAATTAAAATTAAGTCTTACAGGTTTTTTGTTTGCTGAAGGTAAAAATAGAGCGCAAGGTGGAAAGAAAGTAGGCCTACATAAAGTGAATTCCTTGAGATAAGCAGCAAGGGATAGAATAGTAAAAATACGTCAATTTTTTTTAGGGGAAGTAATAGTATGTAAATTCTTATGTCATCCAATAAAATTATTTTGGTTATTTACAATAATACCCTCTTGGGCCCATATTGCAGGAGGTTGGATTGATGTTGACTCTTTCTTTGGTCATTGTCTCCCAATTGATAAATTGAAACTATACTCATGTAAAAATAACAAAGTTTATGATACAAATGGACACTACACAAAGATTAATTAATTGTAAATGATCACATAAACAAAAATTATAGATATGAAGCATGCAGGTTGACGAAAAGGACATAAACTGGGTCTATATATAATTAATTTATGAGAAATATTTGCATATAGTCACTCAAAAACTATTTTAATTGTGTTTCATAGCTATAATTTCAGTAATTATAATTCGTAACTATAGTTATAGCAGTATTTATATATTTCGCTATATAAATTATGTGCAGCGTTTGTATAATTTGCTGTATAATTTGATTCGTACATAGCTTTTGTATAATCGCACACATCGTTTGTATAATTCACAAAACTCAAACTGTAATAACAGCTAGATGTTTGTCCGAGCCATAATTAATTTAAACTATAGCTATGTGAGCTAATTAACTAGTATAAGTTTACTTATTCACTTAATTTTTCATTAATTTATTAGTAATGTTGCATTCTATGATGGGGTTAGTCCTATGGGTAAGTGTTGCTTACCTAATTTAGTATTGTCAAATCATTCTTTTCTTTTCTTTGATATAAATATAAAATGGTTAGTTCATTGTGTATGCATGAGTTTTAAACTCTTCTATTTTGATTTCTTAATATGAGCCCAACTTATTTATTTATTTTTTCAGAAAAAAAAAAACCTAATGGTAGGAGGGAGGATTTTCTTTTGAACAACACTTAATTAACCACCAAGATGCAAAAGTAGGAAAGGCCAAATAAAATATATTAAAGCCAGGGAAAAACTAACATCTAGTCTTTTTGTAGTATTATACTAATATTTTATTTTGGGCTAGTCTTTTATTAATACTCTAGTTGATAAGCATAAAGGTTGTATTTTGATATTTTTCTTATAGCTAGGGTGTGGTAGGTAGAATAAAGAATCATATAGTGAAGAACTTTCACACATGAAGTTGATAATTTTTAAATTTGACGATCTCAATCAACCTTTAAATTGTCCAATTATATATTTTTAATTTATTTTAAAAAAAATTATATGTGTTTCATCTATCAAATAATTAAATTAACCATATAAAATATATCACCTCCAATCCTTTGAGAAATGACATATTATGGAATTAATTTAGCTACTTAATGGAGGAACGAGAACACACGAAAAAAGAATTAAAAAAAAATTAAATCGAATTATCCAACTAAAATACTTTATTAAAAATTAAGGTATTCAATTGAAACGGAATATTTAAAAGTAATTCATGCAATTATCCATCCAACTATGTTAAGGACCGGTAATTGTAACTATGCTTTATTCTGAAGGCATCAAATCAATTATGCATATTAATCAGATAATTTTGTTCTAAACCCTTAGAAGGTCACATTCCATGAAGGAACCTTTTATTAACAACTTGCAAACAATGATCTTACTTTATTTGCATGTTAGTTAAAGGCAATCTCACAAAATAATAGAAATTAATTTTGATCTTCAACTGTAAATAATTGTTTGAAATTTATTGTTTTTTTTTTCTCAAATTAAACTCCAAAGATACAGTAGCTACATGAGGGACTTTCTTAATAAAAGGTCAAATACATAGGAGGTCCTCTAAATTTTAGAAATTTCTATTTGGAAAAATCATGCGAAATGACAAATATTTAATAGTTATTATGTACTCTAGCTATAGTTTGAACATTAGTTTGCTAGAATTTGTATAATTTCATTCCTAATTGTATAATTCTAAAATTTTGTATATGTTTACAATAGTTATTCATATACAATTTGTTGACTTCATAATTGTATATACTTACCCTTTTTGTATATTAGCAAGCGAAATATACAAATGAAAATACACCTACAAATAAAACTATAGTTATAGAGCGTAATTAGACAAATTTTAGTTATAAATTCTTATTAAGCTTAAAATATTTGTAATTTGTGAAATTTTCCTGACTTTATTTTGACACTTCAACTAATTAAGACATGTACACATTAAACACTTAAGTATCAACTTAATGTGTCTATTAAACACATATTTGACACTCTTAAACTAGTGTAAGGTGCATGAATGTTACTCTAAGAGTCTGTTTGGAAAATAATCTGGTAATTGAAATTGGTGTAATTATTAAGACAGTAATTACGCATTTTGTAATTACACACCCTGATAATTACAGTCTTGTTTTTTTGCTAGTGTAATTATAATATAATTGCAAGTGTGTTGTTTGGTTATATAAGTGTAATTACAAAGTTATATTAAATTTAAAAGTACAAATTAATTATTAAAAATTATATTAGAAAAATATAGGTATTTCTAAATAATATTACATTAAATATTTAAGATATATATTGTATTTTAAAAATATATTAATTAGTAAATATATATTCTTAAATAATATTATAAAAAATTAACTTATATTTTTTAAATTAATATATTTTAATTAAATTAATTAGAAATTAAAATATAAGTTTTATGCGAACATCATAAAATGTGTGTTTGATTAAATATTATAAATATAATGTCATAGTAAAATTATTAAAATATTTGATGAAAAAAATAATCTATCTAATATAACTAAAAAAATAACTTGTAATGTGAAATATCACGTCAATAATACAAAAAAAAAACTAAAAAAAATATAACATAAGTTTTACATTATAAAAAAATTAACATAATACTTTTATGCCAAATTTCAATATAACATACATGAATATGATTTAAAACAAAAAATATGTATATTTATATCTTCATCTAACAATGAATTCAACTTTAACTTAAAAATTAGAATGCAAAAAAATCATGATAGTGAAAAATAAAATAAAACATAGAATAAATAAAAAATAATAATGTGAAAAATTGTATGGATCACACGACAAAGATTGAGAATAAGAAAGAAATGAAAAATAAATATTGTAAAATAAAATTTTAGAAAAAAATAGAATAATAAAAATAAAAAGAATTTAAAATAATCAAAATAAAAATAAAATTAAAATAAAAATATAAAAATAAAAATAAAAGAAAGAAATTTAAAAGTAACCAGCATATAATTATACTATGTAATTATGTGATTACTTGTAATTCACTGCCTCCCTCTGTGAATTGGAAAATGTAATTACACTCAGCGAATTATACCTAAATTATCTACTGACCATGTAATTATCTGTCCAATCAAACAGATCAAACAGTGTAATTACACTCAATTCCACCAAATCCAATTACCTCTCCTTTTAAGCATGCTCTAAAGGTTAAAAATAAGACTATTAGAAGATTTCATATCACCCAAAAACATATATAAATTCCCATACCCAAGAACCAAGTTTTAAGAAGCTGAAGAAAATAATTTTTCTGAGAAGCACTTTTTCTAAAAAAATATACACTTAGAGATTTATTATTTAAAAAAAAAAAAATACTTGATCGAATAATATTTTCTGCTTAAAAGTGTCTTTAATTTTATTAGTCAACACAAATTATTTCTCATCAAAATATTTTTTTCTAACAATATTTATATTTTTTAAATAAAACAATTTTAAAAGTTTAGACAAACATACTAAAAGTGCCAAAAAATAAATAATTTGTGTCAACTTTAAGAGTATTTGGCCTTAATAAAACCCACACAAAATCTATACCAAGCAAATATATATATATCAAAATGTAATGTTTTCAAATTCCAGCTATTGTGACTTTCCTGTTACACTAGTGACAAAATTCTGATTAGTATGAGACAAATAAAGATATGTCATGTTGAAATATACCCATTTTCTCATTTTAGACAAAGTTGTGCTTTTCCAATTTCCACTACATTATATTCCGTGTCACCCCCAAATAATATTGACAACCTTAGATGTATCTTAACATGGATTTCGTTTGTTTGTTTAGTTATTTAAAGAAAAATTGCGTAGATAAATAAGCACATAGTAGTTAATTAGCGAACATAGTTATAATTTGAATTAATTATGGACCGTAGCAAATATTTACATGTATTTATAGTTTGAGTTTTTGTATAATTTGCGTGATTTATACAAAACTTATGTGAGAATCAAATTGTATAGTAAAATATAGAAACACTATGAATTGTATAGCAAAATATACAAATACTATAGAAAACTGCGAATTGTATAGCTAATTATATAAATGTTGCACGAATTATACAAACACTGTTGTAACTATAGTTATGAAATATAATTATCCAAACTATAACTATGAATCATAGTTAAGGTATTTTATGAAAATTCATTTTTATTTAATTATTAATCTCTCTCTCTTTTTTTTTTTTGCTTTCTGCTAGGTCAGTAGATTTCGATAATTTGCTCTGATATTTTTGGTTCCTCTTTATATTGGGATGAAATACGACATGGGTGTACGTACTTTGGGTTGATGTTTGGAAATAAAATAGAGAGCACACATTAAGCTAAATTAAATTAATAGAATAAAGTACAAATCATCAAAGAGAATTGTTCATTAGGGATTAAAAAAAACACACAAAGAAATGTTCAAATTGTGGACGGCTACAACTTCACCAGTAAGCCACCAAAAAAAGCTGCTCAACTTCACGTGTGTGTGGTTTGCCATTTGTAATTTTTTTTTTCCTGTTTTGGGGTTTATGAAACTTCTAATAATCAAATAACGTATGGTCTGTTTGGTTCGAATTTAACCATTTCGATTCGTCCTTTTTTCCCATCTTCTTTCTTTAATTATTACTAAGTTGAAAAGAAAAAAACTAAGACCAAACGAGAATATACGGTTGAAACTTTTATTTGCAACATATTTTAAAGTAATAAAAAATGTGATATTAAATAAAATAAAATATGATGAATTATCGACTTTATTAATGGATATTTGTGAGTACAATTAGGGATGAAAATCATGTTCATTCCTTGATTCTTCTCTCTGAATTTATTTCATTGATTTGAGCCCAACCAAGCAAATCGAATCTCTTTTATCGGGGCACAACAAGCAGTTTTCGCGACCAAAAATACCACATCGTTGACTCCAAAGAAGTAAGCGAAGGGTCGTCGACAAGCAGTATCAGCATCGACAGCGGTGGTATGATCCTATTTGTTCAAGTTTTGGTCTACCAGAAAGCTCCAATAGGTAGCCACTTCCTTCTCAAAGAATCGTACGTGAGACGTCCGCCTCATATAAGACTGAACCAAGAACATCACTGGTTCAACCAATTACTGGCTCGATACATTTTCCTTATCACAATCCCTCCTCTTCATTTACCATACGAGCTTTCTACAAGATTTTATGAGATTCCGAGATGTCTTATTTAAGAAATATGTTAGTTTTTAGATAGTTATGAGCTATAATTTAAAATAGAATAGTCTCCAAAATTGATAAAAGTTGAGTTTATGTTATAAAATTTACACCATTTTAGAATTTGCAGTTCGATTGAAGAGAAACCTTAATTAGTTTATTCATGAATCAATAGATTAACAAAATGGCAATATAGTGACTAATTTTATACAATGAAGTATTGTCACGCCCGGGAGGCACTTTAGGCGTGGCTAGCACTCGGAGACTATTGCTAGCCCACAAGTGGATCACTCAGCCTCTTTGCCATCTTTCAATCAACTCATCAGCGCAAGATTCAACACAGTAGTCAACTAACAAAAGATAATATGAATAAATATCTCAAAGAAAGGAAACAGGAATTAAACCACCCCGACACTATCCATCAACCGTCTATGTCTACGAAACCTCTATAACTAATATCTAAGAAGGCACCATGTAGGCTATGGGTACTATAATCAAAAGAAGTACTGCCATAAGGTAAATAAATAACCATCCTCCAAAGGCTAGGGAGGAATCACCAAGGACTGGAATCAAAGCTCTAAACCTCAATGATTGGGCCGCTGAAGTCCTCTGTCTATAATATCTGCACATAAGACGATGCAGTGCCAAAGGGGTATTAGTATGTGAATGTACTGTATGTAAAACGGGCTAAAGGAAAAGAAAACATTTTAACAAGCTTTCATCAATCACTCAGCCTCACCTCAAAGTAAGGGGACAAGACTCTATCACCTCACTATCCGTCAAAAATTAATCCATCACATCACATTAGAGTTCTATCCTCATAAAACCTATCTGGGAGTTTCTTGGACCTACTGTCACGATCCAAAAATTTGGCGTGATGACACTTGCTCAATCCCTCCAGAACAAGTCAACCTTAATTAAAAGAAATAATAAAATATTGCGCGAAAGTAATTCACTAGAGTAAAGGACTTAAGGTAAGAATTTTCATAACTTAAAACGACAACAGCTACCTCTCTACGTCTCCTGGAAAAGCCTCGGAAGATCAAGGAAAAATATTAATCACTATTTGGGCTCATAACCTACAAAAAAAAATGTAGAAGCAAGGGGTGAGTACCAAAATATCACGTGGTACCCACAACTAAACCAACTAAACAAAGTAAGTCCAATATAATACACAAACTCCTTTCCTACCTCCGTAACTACAACCTGCGTAGAAAATTAGTCAGCCCAGCAAGATATAATACATCATAAATCATTTTTCTCTTTTCAAGTCATAGAGCAGATTCCACAATTTTATCAAGTTCACATTAGTTCCTCAAGTATCAATAAATTCATATTAAGAACTAGTCATGAAAAGTCATAAATAAGTCAAATAATATAACAATTAGTCCATCTCGATAGAATTTCACATAATCATAACAAGACAGAATATTACAACAACAACAACAACATACCCAGTAAAATCCCACAAGTGGGGTTTGGGGAGGGTAGGATGTACGCAGACCTA
>DF365098.1:5292-17474 GCA_000787875.1 Solanum virginianum
ACCCTAGGGATGAAGATCGATCTCCCTGAATTCGAAGGTATATCTCATCCTGATGAGTTTATTGATTGGCTGCATACCATCAAAAGGGTTTTCGAGGTGAAAACTCTGAGCGACGATCAGAAGGTTAAGTTAGTCGCCATTAAATTGAGGAAACATGACTCGATTTGGTGGGAGCATGTGAAAACTAGGCGTGCTAGGGAAGGGAAACCAATTGAGGAGGATGTAGACCCGGTGTATGATGATTATGAGGATTATGATCCCCGAGACCCAGCCTATTTCAATTTCACCCTATAGAATTGCCCCTGCTGAATTGAAAGATCAATTGAAGGACTTGTTAGAGAGAGATTTCATAAGGTCTAGTGTCTCTCCTTGGGGTACGCCTATCCTATTCGTGCGTAAGAAAGATGGGTCTCTCAGAATGTGCATAGACTATCGATAATTGAACAAGGTCATAATAAAGAATAAATATTCGCTCCCTAGGATAGATGATCTATTTGAAAAACTTTAGGGTGCTACTTGTTTCTCCAAGATAGACCTCAGATCGGGTTACCATCAGTTGAAGGTGAGCGAAGGTGATATTCCAAAGACAACCATGATCTGAATTTGTGTGATAGGATTCATGGTTGTAAAGCGTGCCACGACTATGAGTAAGTGAAACGACCCTAAAAACACCCAAAAATGTTCCTCAAAAATGCCCATAATCATAATTTCCATATATCTCAAAATCCATGAGTGATATCAAATATCCTACTTCATATTCTTGATCAGGGGGAAATATTGAGTGAAAAATGGGTATAACCCTGATTTTAGAGGACCCATAGTGAAATTCCATTTTCGCCAACTTTACAATTTCCAGAGAGCATTTGCATTGGCTCCGCAACGCGGAGCAGTGTTATCACTTTCTTAATTTTTTAGTTTCGGCCTAACACATTGGGGTCTTGGCCTCTTAAGCTTAATCCAGATACCAAGAACTTCATTCAAGCTTAAAGTTCTCATTCAAATCTTCATCAAGGAAATCCCGAAATTTAAGGTATGTGGGTTTCAACCATTGGGTCCTTTCACCCATGGTGCCCAACCTTCCTTTTCATAAAAATTGCATATTTTTAAGTTTTATTAACTATGGGTATCTTTTATTATGGATTATAAGCATGAAATATGTTGGGGTTTTATGAAATGTTGATTAAATATGCATGTCTACCTATTTCAAGCATATTCTATGGGATGGTTTGTCAATTCTGACTATGAATTTTTTGGGCTATGTGACTATGATCTATTATGAGATTTGATGATAGGTTTCAAGATATCTTACATAAGGGTTTTGCTATGTGTTGGTGGGTTGATTTGCATTGAAGTTTCTTACATGATTTCACTCTTGAATTGTATGATTTTGAACTAGCATTACACACTCGTCATGTGTTTGATAAAATGTCTTATTAAGGATTCTTGAGTTATTGATGGTCTAGTGCATGACTTATGAGTAAAATGACTTTATAATGATGAAAGGAATGTATGTATGTGTTAAGTTCATGAAAAGTATCTATGGCATTGATAATTGAGCTCACCTTGTTGAGGGGGTGTCATGCCTCAATCACCTTGTTGAAGGGGTGTCATGCCTCAATCACCTTGTTGAGGGGGTATCATGTCTTGAGCACCTTGTTGAGGGGGCTGTCAAGCCTCAATCACCTTGTTGAGGGGGGTGCAAAGCCTCAATCACCTTGTCATGGAGTGGTATGCCCGTACTACCACGTTGAGGGGTAGGTACCTCAATCACCTTCCAAGAGGTTGTATGCCTTGGAGTTCAAGTAATAGTTTGCTTAGACTATGTGATATGATCTCTTCCTATTCAAGTAAGCTATAATTGTAAGTTATATGATTTCCAAGCATGTTTTACCTCAATCATTGATCATGCATGCCATATTGATATTATACTTACCCTTTTCTTATGATTATGCATTTTGATTATGATACCTATGTCTTGTTGCATTGTATCATACATACTTAGTATACCAAAAATGTACTAACGCATACTCTATGCCTACAGGATGTTACCATGTAGGAACCGGAGTACCTATTGATCATCCTCCACGTGGCTAGACTGCATTCCAAAAGACAAGCTTTGGTGAGACCTCAAGTCTGGGGACAGTAGTTATGCTACTCTTACTATAGATGTCTTTTTTTACGTTGAACACTTGAGACTATGAGGGTGAGCCCAGAAAGTATCTTGGCCCCTGCTCCAATCTATGTTTAGAGGTGTTGTTAGTATAATTGATGTACTTATGCTTGAGCCTTGACTCTTTTATATGTTATGATTATTAAACTCTTTCCCTTAGTCCCGTTTTCCTTATCTTATCTCTTGTTATTGATTATTTTGCTTTCGCGACCAAGTATGTGTGAATGATATGCTAAGAGGCTTGTTTGGGGTCCCTTCGAGTTCCCATTCGCCATGTCACATCTAAGCCCTAGGCTTGGATCGTGACAAGCTTAGTATCAAATCACTAGGTTGCTAATGGTCCTGAGAATCTAATACACCATGTCGATTAGAGCCTTATTCATGGTTGTAAAGCGTGCCACGACTATGAGTAAGAGACTCTGAGGTATTTTGGAAAATATTTTACTTCTTCATGGTCTATATCATGATTTTGGTGTAAAGTAAGGCTTTTTCCCATAAAAAATGCTCTTTGCTCTTTTAGATCATGCCGCTTCATAGAGAAAGATCAAGAAAGGCCCATACACGGTGGGACAATAGACTTACTCAGTTCCTCAAGCTCCTCAAGGTGTAGGGGCAACCGAGATTGAGTTTCGAAATGCTATCACTATTTTGGCCTATGCAATGACCAACCAATTGAATCAAGAGGCCTAAGATCTTAACGCTCATACCCCGGCCTCAAGAGTGAGGGCTTTACTAGGATGAACCCTCCAGAGTTTTATGGGTCCAAGGTGGAGGAAGACCCCCAAGCGTTCATAGATGAGGTGTATAAGGTGTTATCCATCATGGGTGTGAGTTTACAGGAGAAGGGGGATCTAGTGGCCTATCAACTAAAAGATGTGGCTCAAATTTGGTTTGTGCAATGGAAAGTGGAAGGGGAAGTCATGATGCTATTCCTTGGGAGGAGTTCAAGACCGCCTTCCTTGACCGATTTTTTCCTGTTAAGTTGAGAGAGGCTAAAATGATAGAGTTCATGAATCTAAAATAAGGTTCCATGAGTGTGAGGGAGTATGCCCTTAAGTTCAATAAGCTTTCCAAGTATGCTCCACATTTGGTGACCAACCGCAAAGCTAGGATGAATAAGTTTGTATCGAGGGTGTCTGACTTGGTAAATAAAGAGTGTCGTACCGTAATGCTTGTAAGTGATATGGAATTGTCCCGGCTCATGGCATATGCCGAACAACTCGAGGGGGAGAAGCTTAGGAAGAGGATAGGTAAAGAGTCCTCCAATGCTCCAAGTAAGAGGTTGGCTATTGATTGGGTATCTAACCCAAGGTGTGAAGATGGAAATCGTGGGAGAACAAACCCTAGGTGTCAAAAGTGTAGGAGGAACCATTGTGGTCCATACTTGAGGAAAACTAATGCTTGCTATGGTTGTGGTGAAGAGGATCACAAGCTAAATAATTGTCTATATGCTCGAAAAAGGTGTAAAGATGGTTGATCTCAAGAACAAGGTGGTCATGTTGATCAAGAGACTCAAGGTGGAGAAGGGGGTGCTCCACGACATAATCAGTTCTATGCTCTTCAAGGAAGGCAAGGAGGGGATGAGGTGCCTAGTGTAGTTACCAGTATGTTGAAGTTTCCTTTGACTTTGATGTGTATGCATTGATAGGTCCGGGTGTCACTATTTCTTTTATTATTCCTTTTGTTGTTAGTGGGCTTCATGTGTGTCTCGAAATGTTATGTGAGCCTTATGAAGTGTCTACCCTATTGGCGAGTCCATTGTTGCTGAAAGGCTATAGAAATTATCCCGTGTTCATATTGCATTAGTCCTTGCCTTGTTATTTTGCTGAATTATATATGGGGGATTTTTATGTCATTCTCGGAATGAATTAGTTACATGCATATTATGTCTCCATTAGTTGTAGAACCCGTAAGGTGAGTTTCCAAATCCCAAATGAACCCGTCCATGAGTGGGGAATTGTAAAGTGGTAGTGAAGGGCTAGGTTCATTTCTTGTCTTAAGGTCCAATTAATCTCCAAGGGTTACATTTATCATATGGTAAGAGTAGGGATGTTGAGCCTAAGGTCCTTCCTATTAAGCCAATTCCGGTGGTCAATGTGTTCTTGATGTCCTTTCTGATATTTTAAATTGCGGTAATAGCTTTAGGCTTGACTAGTCCACCGACAACATTTATAGGTCTCATGAAGAGGGTCTTTAAACCCTACCTTGATGTGTTTGTGGTGGTCTTTATTGATGATATCTTGATTTATTCTCGGAGTGAAGAGGAGGTAAGATATTTGGGGGTAGTGTCACAAATTTGAAGGGATGAGAGATTGGTTGCTAAATATAATAAGTGTGAATTGTGGTAACAAAAAGGTGGTTATAGAAGTACACCGGTTGGCTAGGTTAGGTGTTAGGTTGGATGGAGTTGGTAATGGTGGTATAGTGGATGTTGATGGTTCTAAATTTTCATTGATTTAGGAGGTAAAGGTAAAATGGGATCTTGACCCCGCCCTGCTAGAGTTAAGGCCTTGGTGAAAGATAGTAAAGTTGAGGTTTTCTCCCAAGGGGAAGATGGTACCCTTGGGTACCAAGGTAGGTTGTGTATGACAAATGTGGGTGATTTGGAAGAATTGATATTGATGGAAGCCCATAATTCATCCTATTCCATTCAACCCAGTTCTACAAAGATGCATAGATATTTGAAAGAGATGTATTGGTGAGATGACTTTGATTGTACCAGATTTGGGTATGAGAGCTTTGGAGAAGGAGATGTTGACAAAGGAAAGATTGAAGACAGTTTTAAGTAGCCGAAATTCCTATTCCGATGTAAGAAGGAGAGATCTTGAGTTTAAGGTTGGGGAATAAGGATTTGGTGTTGGTCAAGGTCCTTTGGAAGAACCATCAAGTCGAAAGTGTCACATGGGGAGCCGAAACAAACATAAAGAAGTGATATTCGTACCCCTTTCATTATATTCAAGCTTAAGATAGCAAAACTAAGCCCTTTTATGATTTCAAGTCTTAAGTTTCAGCCCTTAAGTCATTAGCATGCATTCATGTTCATGTTGGAAATTTTATGGTGATTTGATATTCATGTTGAAATTTTTGAAATGATTTTTAAATGCATTTGTTGTATTCATATTGGACTGAAATCTTCATGATTACTTCTCTTATATATGCTTCTTTGACATTCGGGGACGAATGTTCCCAAGGGGGAGACACTGAAACGACCCTAAAAGTGCCCGAAAATGTGCCTTGAAAATACCCATAATTGTAATTTCTATATATCTCAAAATCCATACGTTATACCAAAACTTCGACTTCATATTCTTGATCGGGGGCAAAATTGAGTGGGAAATGGGTATAACCCGATTTTAGACGACCCGTAGCGAAATTTCATTTTCGCCAACTTTGCAATTTCCAGAGAGCATTCGCGTTGGCTTCGCGACGTGCAGTATTATCACTTCCTTAGTTTTTAAGTTTAGGCCTAACACATTAGGGTCTTGGCCCCATGCCCTCCTATGCATAAAAACATATATACTTAGCCATTTTTCAACTCTATATCACTTAAGACACTCTCAAAACCCTCTCTAACACTTAACCAAATATTTCATCCAAATTCAAGTGTCCTAAGTTTAATTCTGGATCTCAAGAACTCCATTCAAGTTTCAAGTTCTCACTCAAATCTTCATCAAGGAAATCCCCAAATTCAAGGTATGTGGGTTTCAAACATTGGGTCCTTTCACCCATTGTGCCCAACCTTCTTTTTATGAAAATTGCATGTTTTCAAGTTGTATTAACTATGGGTATCTTTTATTATGGATTATAAGTATAAAATATGTTGGGGTTTTATGAAATGTTGATTAAATATGCATGTCTACCTATTTCAAGCTTATTCTATAGGATGGTTTGTCTATTGTAACTATGAAATTTTTGGGCTATGAAACTATGTTCTATTATGAAATTTGATGATGGGTTTCAAGGTATCTTACATGAGGGTTTTACTATGTCTTGGTGGGTTGATTTGCATTGAATTTTCTTGCATAATTTCACTCTTGAATTGCATGATTTTGAATTAGTATTTCACACCCGCCAAGTATTTTATAAAATGTCTTGTTAAGGATTCTTGAGTTATTGATGGTCTATTGCCTGACTTATGAGTTAAGTGACTTTATGATGATGAAAGAAATGTATGTATGTGTTAAATTCATGAAAAATATCTATGGCGTTGAAAGTTGATCTCACCTTGTTGAGGGGGTGTCATGCCTCAATCACCTTGTGGAGGTGATATCATGCCTCGATCACTTTTTTGAAGGGGTTCCAAGCCTCAATCACCTTGTTGGGGGGTTGTATGCCCATATTACCACGATGAGGGGTAAGTACCTCAATCACCTTCCAAGGGCCTGGTATGCCTTGGAGTTTAAGTAATAGTTTGCTTGGACTATATGATATAGTCTCTTCCTATTCAAGAAAGCTATAATTTTAAGTTATATGATTTCCAAGCATTTTTCACCTCAAGCATTGATCATGCATGCCATATTAATATTATACTTACCCTTTTCTTATGATTATGCATTTTCACTTTGATGCCTATGTCTTGTTGCATTGCATCCTACATACTTAGTATATTCAAATGTACTAATGCATACTCTATGCCTATATGATGTTACCATGTAGGAACAGGAGCACCTATTGATAATACCCTACATGGCTAGATTGCATTCCTAAAGATAAGTTTTGGTGTGTCCTCATGTTCGGGGACACTATCTATGCTACCCTTACTATAGATGTCTTTTCTTTATGTTAAACACTTGAGACTATGAGGGTGAGCCCGGAAAGTGTCTTGGCCCTCACTCTAATCTATATTTAGAGGTGTTGTTGGAATAATTGATGTACTTATGCTTGAGCCTTGACTTTTTTATATGTTATGATTATTAAACTCTTTCCCTTAGTCCCGTTTTCCCTTATCTTATCTCTTGATTGTTGATTAATTTGGTTCCACGACCAAGTATATGTTAATGATATGCTAAGAGGCTTGTTTGGGGTCCCTTCAGGTTCCCATTCGCCTTGTCACATCTAAGCCCTAGGCTTAGGTCATGACAAATATTCCAAAGACAGCCTTTAGGATACGGTATGGCCATTTTGAGTTCTTGGACATGTCCTTTGGGTTGACTAACGCACCTGCAGCTTTCATGGATTTGATGAACAGAGTATTCATATTGTATCTTGACATGTTCGTCATTGTATTTATTGATAATATCCTGGTGTATTCGGAGGATGAAGAGGAGCATGCAAATCATCTTATAATGGTTTCACAAACTCTTAAAGACCATGAATTGTATGTGAAGTTCTCGAAGTGTGAGTGTTGGCTCAAGTCTGTGGCCATCCTCGGCCATGTTGTTTCGAGGGCTGGTATTCGAGTGGATGCCCAGAAGATTGAAGCGGTGAAGAGCTGGTGTATACACCCCATAACTTTATGCTCCTGTATATCTATGTTTTAAATATCATTTGTTAGGTTGGGAGACTTATTAGGTTCATGGGAGACTCCTAGTACCTAAACGAGTTTAAGACTTCCCTAAAAGTTGAGTTTTGGGTGATGGTTCATGCAAGGGTCAACTTTAACTAGCATAAATTTATCACATTTGGAACTGGGTGACCCACAATATGTCAAAAGAAATCCCTTTGAGTTAGCTTTGCAACGCACTTGGTTTCACCTCATTCCAAGGTCGGATGAAGGAGTTATGATCGTTTTCGTGAGGCCCTCCTATGCAGTGTTGTCACACGGGCAGCTTGACGGATAGTGTGCCCTTGGACGAGCCGTCTGGCTTACTTAGGGTTGGGAAGGGATATTTTTGGCCTAAAAAAGGTGACGACGCCAGTGACATGGGCCGTGTGGATTGCAATTGACAGTGTGGAGGGACCACAAGGTGTGTCAAGGAGGCTTGTTGGGCATGGGAAAAAATGTGGCTAAGGGTGGTGCCACGGGAACCCTTGACGGGCCATTTGAAAGGGGAAAGCTTGTGTATCCTGGGAGTAAGGTGGCCTGGTCTCATTTTTGAAGCTAAATGTGATGCAACGGACCATTAAACGGACTATGAAGCATCACATGGCCCGTGAGATGGTCCGTCAAAGTAACGAGACGTCAATTTTTCTAAGTTTCGCAACTACTATTTTTTTCACTAAGGTACTTCACACGGACACTCCACACGACCTGTGGAGTGCTACACAAATAGTCAAGTCTCTAGTGAGATGACACTTTGTCAATTTTTCTATCCGTTCACTTATGGCATCTTCATAAATTTTACTTACTCTAATACCCTTTTTAGACTTCCAATGCTATCTTAACCTTCCTAAAAGACCTAAACAATATTCCAAAGGATCAAACTCATTACTCTCATCTAAAATATACTCTTAATTCTCTCAAAGCCTCCATCAATCCCCAATTCAATTTCAAGGAAACCCAAGAACAAGATTGGATTCAAAGATCATTTCCAAGCCTTCATTCTTCCCAATCTCAATTCCAAGTAACTCTAGGCCTAAGGTATATGGGTTTCTTTCATAGGTTCCTTTCACCTATGATACCCAACCCGCCTTTTACTCAAATTTCTTGATTTAAAGTTGATTTACAAATGGATTTTGATTATTATGAAATTCACTTCACACTAAGTTAAAGCTATGTGAAATTATGATTGTTTGCTATATTTTGAGCTATAAACCCTTGATCTATTGTAAGATTTGAGGAAGGGTTTTGATGCATGTTTATTGAGGGTGTTGCAAGGTGTTGATTTATGATTTTACAATGGATTTTCTTATATGATTTCATCTCTATATTTCATGGTTTTATACTAGCATTACACACACTCTAAGTGTTTGATAAAATATTATACTAGCATTACACACCCTCTAAGTGTGATAAAATGTCCGAATGTAGTTTCTTGAGGAGTTGAAGGTCCAAAACATGAGATATGATATTATTGACTATATGATGATGAAATAAGATTATGTACATGATATACTCTATATAAAAGTGTTGCATTAGACCATGCCCAATCCGAGGGTCTAAGAACTCGGATAACAGAGATGGGGGTTTGTACTCATCAACCAAGGGAAGGGTTCATACTTCTCCACCTAGGTGATAGATCAGTATTATCACTAACCAAGATGGGGGTTTGTACTCATCAATCGAGGGAAGGGTTTGTACTTCTCCACCTAGGTGATGGGGCGACATCATCACCAACCGAATGAAGGGTTAGTACTTTACCACCTAAGTGATAGGGCAGCATCATCACTAACCTACCAAAGGGTTTGTACTTTGGAAATTTAGCTTGGTCTACTCTACATATATGATATCCTATATAAGCATGAGTCACTTAACCATGTTTTACTTAAGCATTGATCATACATGTCATATTGTATATTATACCTATTGCTTAATATTATGTATTTTGATTATGATGCCTATCTATTGTTGCATTGTATCCTATATACTTACTATATTAAAATGTACTAATGCATACTCTATGCCAACATGATGTCACCATGTAGGAACTAGTGCCCAAGTTGATCATCCTCCTCCACGTGGCTACATTCAAACATACTAGCGCATACTCTATTTCTACATGATTTCAGCATGTAGAAATCGGTGCCAAAGTTGATCATCCTTCTCCATGTGGCTAGTTCGATGCTATTTAAGTTAGTTGGTTAGTCCTCCACTTTGGGGACCTAGTCTACGTTTCTTCTATTATGTATTGAGATATTTATCTTTATTATTTATTTTGACTATAAGGGTGAGCCCGATTACTTTGTTTTGGCCCCCGCTATTATCAATGTATTAGAGATGTTTGTTGGACATGTTATGTATCTATCATATAAGTTTAACTCTTGTCTTTTGATCATGATAGGGTGTAAGCTTTTCCCTTAGCCCCAGTTTCCCCATTCTTTTATCTTTGATGCTTGGTTTATTGTTTTTGCGACCAAGGATATGTAAGGATGTTTTATCAGGCTTACTTGGGGTCCCTTCGATTCCCCTTACATCATGTCACATCTAGGCCCTAGGCATGGGTCATGATTAACTTGGTATCAAAGCACTAGGTTGATAGATCCTCAGAGTCCAACACACCGCATCAATTAGAGTCCTATTCATGGTCGTGAAGTGGCCATGACTATGAATAGGAGGGGTGGTGCCACGGGAACCCTTGACGGGCCATTTGAAAGGGGAAAGCTTGTGTATCCTGGGAGTAAGGTGGCCTGGTCTCATTTTTGAAGCTAAATGTGATGCAACGGACCATTAAACGGACTATGAAGCATCACATGGCCCGTGAGATGGTCCGTCAAAGTAACGAGACGTCAATTTTTCTAAGTTTCGCAACTACTATTTTTTTCACTAAGGTACTTCACACGGACACTCCATAGGCCCTAGGCATGGGTCATGATTAACTTGGTATCAAAGCACTAGGTTGATAGATCCTCAGAGTCCAACACACCGCATCAATTAGAGTCCTATTCATGGTCGTGAAGTGGCCATGACTATGAATAGGAGGCTATGAGATATTTTAGGAAATGTTTCCCTTCTTCATGTTCTAAAACATGCTATAGAGTTGTGGTGAGTTTTCCCCTAATGATTTATTCTTTGCTATGCTAGATCATACCAAACACTAGAGGAAGATGGGCCCAAACTCCTAAAGAGCAACCTACCAATAGTGAGCTCCAGGATGCTCTCACTATGCTTACCCAAGTTGTGGCCAACCAAATCAACCAAGGGGCCTAAGCCCTCATGCTACTACCCAGGGAGCTAGGGTAAGAGACTTCATGAGGACAAATCCTCTAGTTTTCTATGGGTCAATGGTGGATGAAGATTCACGAGAGTTTATTGATGAAGTCTACCAAATCTTGAATATCATGGATGTTAGGCCGAACGAAAAGTCAGAGTTTGCGGCATACCAACTCAAAGGGGTATCCCAAATTTGGTATGATCAATAGAAGGAAGAGAAGGAAAATGGTTATGTGATACTTTGGGAGGCGTTCGAATTGGCTTTCCTCAATCGATTTTTCCCTCTTGAGCTTAGGGAAGAAAAGTTGGTGGAGTTTGTGAACCTGAAATAAGGTGGTATGAGTATGAGGGAGTATGCCCTCAAGTTTAATGAACTTTCAAAGTATGCTCCTTATTTGGTGGCCGATCCTATATCTATGATGAATAAATTTGTGATAGGGGTCTCCGACTTGGTGAGTGAAGAATGTCAGTTCGCCTTGCTAATTGGTGTCATGGACTTGTCTCGATTGATGACATATGCCAAGCAAATGGAGAAGGAAAAGTTAAGGAAGATTATGGCCCATGAACCCAAGAGGGCCTATTTTGAGGGTAAGTTCCAAAAGGGTACTAGATTTCATCAAGGCCAGGGTCTCATCATGCTACTAATAGAGGGTTTGCCCATGACCTCCTTAGGCCTTAAGGTGTTGGTGGTGTGGCTCCTAGTGCTGTGTATCCTAAATATGGGAAGAGTCATAATGGCCCATGTTTAAAGGGTTATAATATATGCTTTGGTTGTGGGGAGCTTGGTCACAAGAAGGTCACAAAAAGATAGATTATCCAAGAAACCATGGTAAGGTCTATGGTGCAAATAAGGTTCCATTGGTAAGAGGTGGTCCTCAAGGCGCGATCAGTTTTATACTATTCATGGGAAGCAAAGGGTTGGTGAGATTTTCGATGTTGTTACCGATATGTTGAAAATCTTTGACTTTGATGTATATGTTTTGATAGATCCAGGTGTCACTCTTTCTTTTGTTACCCCTTTTGTTGCTAAAAAGTTTCATGTTAAAATCGAGTTGTTACATGAGTCATATAAAGTGTCTACTCCTATTAGTGCCTCTATTGTTGCTAGGAAAGTTTATAAAAGTTGTCCTATTTGCATTTTTCATAAGTTGCTATAGAGTCGATTCCAATTGTAAATGAGTTTCTTGATATCTTCCCAAATGACCTTCCCGATGTCCCTCCCGAAAGGGAGATAGATTTTGGTATAGATCTCCTTCCCGATAC
>DF365097.1:8747-27383 GCA_000787875.1 Solanum virginianum
CAGGTCTGAAACAGGCATTGACAACAAACCCTGGATATAATCGGCGAGTTGCGGAGTGTCAAGAGGCTGCAAAAATTCTGTTGCAGTAAGATAATTTCCTACTATTGAAACTTGCATCCCAGAATGACAAATGTTTTTTCTTTTTCACGTTATGGTCATGGAATAAATGCAGTTGTTGATTGAATTCTAAGAATTGGAACAGTAAATCCTTGATATAGGGTCACTCTCCGTTAAGACAAATATGTCTTGTTTAATAATTGAATTTCAAGCCTTCTTCTGGAATTTCCTGAAAGCTTGAAGCATTCCAAAGGCTAATGCTATCTTATTGAATTATTCGTAATGCAATTGAAGTGGGATGAAGTTTCAATGAGATGTAATTGATTTCTATTGAAGCTCGCAATTCCGGCACTCATGGGTTTTTTTTTGGTTCTTCTTTTGACTCTAACATTGACTTCAAGAGCTTCTGGAAATGAAGAGATGGAACCTGTTCTATCGAATGGTAGGGTACTTGGCCTGCATTTGTCGTTGAAATAGTTATGCAGCTTTAATGATGATGTTGATAATAAATCTATTGTTTATGCAGTTAAACCAGAAGTTTATGAAGCCCACAAGGTAAAATCCACAAGTAAATATTAAATGTTTAATTTCTCAACCATCATTATACAAATGTCGTTTGTGACGTCTATTTGTGAAAATCTTCTTCTCATTTATATGGATCAATTGTATTTATTCCATGTTTTTTGGAATTCTTTTCAGAGCAAATTGGAAGCCCACCTAGCGAAACGAGCAGAACATTATTTCTCTGAAAATGCGAGAGTTATGAAAGGTATTGTTCCTTACCGATCTTTACTCTTATTTTTGTTGAAATTTGCTTTTAGTTAGTGCAATAGTTTTTAGCAAAATAATTTACTTAGTTTTAAGATAAATTTGAATCTTAGTTAGATTGTTTGAGTTGTTGAGATATTTTAGGTTATTTTAAATTTCACATTATGTAGATTTTGTATTTTATGTTGATTATTTAAAGCCCCTAAATGCTTAATAAAATTATTGAAAGCTATTGAAAGCCATTTCAATCCATTGAGAGCCTCTTTCAATTTTTTTGCTGCCATTCATCCTTCTAAGAAAAATCAATAGTGGTATCAAGAGCCTCATTGATCTTACGAGATTTGTGAGTTCTTCCAAAGAACTACCATATCATTTCTAACCCCTAAGGGCTACCCTTTTAACCCGCCAATGCTATTTTTTAATTCGTTAGGGCTACTTTTAACCCGCAAGGGCTATTTTCAACATGTTTTAACTTGTCAGGGTTATTTTCAACCTGTGCTTGTTTCAACTTACAGGCTTGTTGAACCAATTTTTAACATAAAAATGGCAAGCAACAATCTCTTTTTGAATGCACCACAAACTTTTACTAGTAAAATTTATCAAATTTAGTCAGTGATAATAAAAACTCATTTTGAGACCTTTGTGTTATGTGATATTGTGATAGAAGAAAAGTCATCACCACAATTCATTGAAATCCTATCAATTTCCAAATGAAAACACTTCCAAAACCAGAGTAGATCGTTGATGGTGTTTTTTTTAAACACACAATCAAAAGAAGAAAAAGAAAGAAGATGAAATTTTGCAAGTTAAAAAACAATCAAAATAAGTCAGCACCAACTACTAAAGCAGAAATTGAGGTGGAATAAAATTTTAAATTGTAGTAACTAAAGCAAAAGAGGAGTGTTGAAATTTGCTTTTATGTACTACCATAGTTTTTAGCAAAATCAGTTATTTAGTTTTAAGATAAATTTGAATTTTGAAATTTGAATTTTGGTTAGATTGTTTCAGTTGTTGAGACATTTTAGGTTATTTTGAATTTCAAATTATGCAGATTTTGTATTTTATGCTGGCTATTTAAAATCCCTTAATACTTAATAAAATTATTGAAAGCTATTGAAAGTCATTTCAATCTTTTGAGAGACTCTTTCAATCTTTTTGCTGCCCCATTCATCCTTTTAAAAACAAACCATCCTTTGAATTTTGAAATTTGAATTTTGGTTAGATTGTTTCAGTTGTTGAGACATTTTAGGTTATTTTGAATTTCAAACTATGCAGATTTTGTATTTTATGCTGGCTATTTAAAATTCCTCAATACTTAATAAAATTATTGAAAGCTATTGAAAGTCATTTCAATCTTTTGAGAGACTTTCAATCTTTTTCCTGCCCCATTCATCCTTTTAAAAAAAATTCAACAATTTTTATGTTTAGCTTTGGAACAGTCATTCATAACTAAACATCATATATGGTCTGTTTTAGGACTTGAGGCTTGGGCTTCTGGAAACCTTAAAGAATTCGGAGAGCTTATTACAGCATCTGGTCTAAGTTCTATTCAAAACTATGAGTGTGGTAAGTGTTACCTTTCTTAGTTGATATCTAGTTTCATTGTTTTCGATATATAGCTCTGGATAGTTTATGTCGAGGCACAAAGAATCACCAAATCATGGACTTCACTTCAATGATTTCAGGTTGTGAACCACTTATACAGCTATATCAAGTTCTTCTGATGGCTCCTGGGGTATTTGGGACACGTTTCAGTGGTGCAGGATTCCGCGGTTGCTGTTTTGCATTTGTAGAAGCAGATAAAGCAGAAGAAGCTGCAATATTTGTCGAGAATGAGTACTGTAAGCTCCAGCCCGAGTTAGCAAGCCATCTCAGCCCAGGACCGGCTGTATTGATATGTGATGCAAGTGACTCTGCATGCGTGATCAGCAACACTTTCAGTTAGATAAACGAGTAAACATTCATAATTTTTTAGCTCCACGATATCCCCTTTTTTCATTTATTCTTTTCAGAAGATTTGTATTTTTTGTACCCTTTGGGCACTTCCTATTATTTCATTTTCCACATCGACTTGGTGTATATTAAATTGGACGCTAGAGAAGCATTCCATTAATAAATTGTATTGGTTTCCATGGCAGAATTTCTGTATTCATCTGCCTATTGAGAATCCAATTCCTTTTGCTTATGTGATAGTTTGAGTTTGTCTCTTGTACATTCTCCACTAATATTCACAAAGGGTCTATTTTGCATTGTGAGTCCATAGACAAATTCCACTAGTTTAGGTCATAATTACATAAACTCACATCAAATTAGGAAATTACCTTTTGTACGATAATTTTTCCTGCCAAATGCATGTATCTAACATCAAGCCAAATTTAGTGTAATTTTATCCAAACATTGAATTCAAGCATAATTCGCATGTAACTAGGATACAATAGCTCTCTTGCTCAGCTCTCCCTATATATTTGTATTTCAGAATATATCTAATACTAAAAATACATGTATCCAATATCAAAGATACATAACGATTCATTTGCTCGCCTCTTTGCCTCTATACCCAAAGTTCATAACGTATTAAATATAAAAATACATATATTTAGTATCAAAGATGCATATCTTGAGGGGAAATTTTGAAGTAGTGTTTCTAACTTGAAATTTGGTATGTGATTATTAATTAGTAAGACAATTTATAATTAATTCAAACTATAGAGTATATTAATATATTTGATAGAAATATTTGTGCAAGTAGATAATTTTCCTTTGATAAAATCGACGACTTCTTATCAAAGCTTGTATATGATTCTCTGTATTTTACAAACCTAAACATCCCAACAATAACTGGTGTACAATGAGAGGTAACTTTCGTTAGCGAACATGTCAAAACTAATTTTTTTCTTCTCATTTCTTGAGATGTTGCATTTTTCTGGTCTAATCAAGAATTTCATACATAGCTAGAACGATCCTCATATATTCTAACTATTAATTAGTGAAGAATTTATTTGATTAAGGATATATATCATCATCATTTCTTAGAATCGTGCAAGATAGAGTCACTAGTTTGTGATAAGAGGGAGTTGTTTAGACGGTAAATACCCCTTACTTCCAATTCAAAGCTTGAGTTCGAGTCACTAGCAAAAAAGGTGGGAGCTCTTAGGAAGGGTTAAAAAAAGTCATTAGTTTGTGCAGCCTGCTACAGTTACAACATAGACGCTGGCATATTGGGAAGGGTCTTACAAGAATTTCCTCACAGGTAGTCATTTGAGGCCTGCATAGATGAGCAGTAACTAATGTTAACTTCACTTAAATCAAGCATATAGATTCGTGATGCAACATCTTGTACCAGCCAATCAAATCCCTCACGTAGCCCATCTCCGGTGTATGCACTACATCCCACGATTCTCTGGTGCCTGTATTGTCCATAGCCTCCAGATTAAGCACCTGAATCAGAAGAAAAAACATTGTGCCCTTTGGTTTGCGTATTTGGATCTTCAGTTTCTGAACATGTGCAGATCATACTACCAATGCAAACCTACTTAGCTACTAGATGATTAGAACAGTTCGTACTTAACCTTCAACGTAATTGGTAAGGGTATCATAGATTGCAACCTTACTAGTTCCAAGTGTAAGAACTTCACCTCAATGTTCATTCAATACAGTTTAGGGTATAACAAGACGCATCTTACTTTGGCTGTTTCATCTGGAGAGAGAGCACCTTGTATGTCCTGCTTATTTGCAAATATCAATAATAATGCTCCTGATATCCTCTGCCAAGGAGAAAAGAAAAGGGCATAACATATAACACCAGTAAAAATCATTTCCAATGGTTGAATTGCAGATTCCTTCTTTGTCGCTCTATTTTGTTACTGCCAATACCAAGCCTAACCAGAAATGAATTGTTATCTTTATGAAGAATAATCAGAGAGAGTAATTTCTGCAACAATCAAGTTGCAGAATGAAGAGATTTGTACCCCTATGCTGCTAGTGAACCTGGTTCAATAAGTAGTACCAATACGCACAAAGAAAGCAGTAAAGATGTCAAACAACTTATAGTGGAAAAACTCCTTGCTCAAGGGAGAAACAACCACTACCTACACTAGTAGGATTTTAACAACTTCACTAACTTCAAACGAGCAAAGTCAACTTAGAACTCACTCTTCAAACTCAATTATTGAGAGTCAAACCCACTATCAATTACAACTCAGTCAAAGAAAAAACAACTTCTTACAATATTTGTCCCTAAACAAAGATTCTAAGAAGATTGTCAAACAGACTTGAACAATAAAAAAAAAAAACCTAACTCTAGATCTTGCTTGAATGCTCTCGCCAAGTGCCGTGCTCTTGCTTGAATGCTCTCACAGTTTTCCGATTGCAAAAGCTGTGTCTCCTAGGGTAGAAGATTGTATTTATATTAAACCCTAGAGACCTTCCATGTATGACTCCTTTGTTGAGTAGGGCACACGCTTCTTTTCCTTGAAGGAGTCCTTTTCCTGATTTCCTTCTTTTTCCGAGTTCCTACTCTGATTTGGTTTCCTTATAAAGCAATCTATCTTCAATTAGAACTGTGCCTTCCAACCACTGGTGCAGCTCCGGGAACCTGGTTCCATTTGTCATCATCAAAACAGTTCAAGTGCACCTGCTAGAACCTAACAAGTTCCCCCTTTTTGATGATGGCAGACACTATAACTGCTTCTCCTGTAACACTATCTTCCCCCTTTTGACATATCAAAAAGATATGAGATGGACCTGCAGAAAAGACTGATAGACAGGATAAACAAGCACAACGACCTAAGGCACAACAGGCACAACACATCAAAAACTAAGGATACTAGCCATCCACACAGAGCAAGCAATATAGCATAAGAAAAACCATGCATAGCAATATACAGCAAAAACAGTGTGGCTTCAAGTCCACCAATATCCACAGCTAGCCAAAATATATACAGGATAACAAAACCAAAAGAGATTGTCCAGAGTCAACAACAAAAAATGATTAAGGAGCAGTGGCAGGGGGGGTAGAAGAGCCTATCATCCTAAGAAGGGTGTCCACCCGGGCATTATGGTCCTATTGCTAACTAATGAGCTGATCCTTAAGACCCACTTCTCAGTCAGGTCCTCTACTTGTGCTTGGAGGCGAACCTACTCCACCTGGGTAGCCTGAAGATCAAGCATCATCTGCGACATTGGACCAGCAGCCTTGGGAGGTGCAACAATAGCAACTGATACCGTCAAACACCCACACTTCTGAGCAGTCATCTGATCGATGATGTCCTTCTTAGTCAAGAGACGACCTGCACCAACAGGGACCTGGAATTCCTTGAACACATAGGTCAGCAAATTCCCAAAAGCAAGATGATAAGGGGCTTGAGTAGGATCAACAATGCGGGCCATGTGCCGAGTCATCAAAGTAGGCCAGTTGATTGGTTCCTCGAGGTCGATAGCACGGGCCAGACCTATGTTCCTGTAGGTTGCCTCATGCTAACATTCCCCACGTGGCAGAACACCCTTATGAACTAACTCAAATAACAACTTCAAGAATGGGGCCATCTCACTCTTCAAAACTTTGCATGGAGTGTCAATGACCCGCCCCTGAGTGAAGGTAGAGGTAAGCACACAATTCTCATCCTTATCCCATACATACTCCGCAAAGCCAACAAATGGAATCTACAAAATCTTTCCCAAGCGCACCTTGTCAAAAATCAGTTCCACACCATGAACTTTCGAAGTGGCCACATTGTCTTCCAAAATCAACAAATTAGTGTAGAATTCCACAACCTCCTCCTCGTACACCAGAAGTTTCGTACCTAGAAATAGATGAAACTAATTTTGTGCTTTGAGTTTGGCATACAACTTGTCGATGTATGAAAACTGGCGAACTTCTTAGTGAATAGTCTGATCCTGTAGAACTACCCTAGTAGCAAAATACTTATCCCTCCTAATTGTTATGATATGGGGTAGTCTAAGCAGAGACCAGAGAACCAGGTGCAAGGGACCCCGCTGGAGAGGAATCAACATGAACAGGAGATGAAGGGGTGACAGGCATATTACCCTTGCGAAGATATTTTTGGCTAGTGCTCGCCGAAGCGGAGGTGGAAGAATGCTTCTTGCTTCAAGTTATGGGACCCTTAGGGTGACTCAAGGATGGACCAGAGGGAGGAACTCTAGTCATAGGGCTTTGAATAGGGCGACGACAAATAGATGCAAGAGGAATATTATTATCGTAATCAGCTTCACCATAATCAGGAGGAGGGAGAGTGGAGAGGGGAACCAGAAATATAAGCTTGGAAGGCGGTGGCATATTCCCAGAGGTGAAAGAAGAGGAGAAAGGCTCATGGTTGGGGATGGGGAGATCAACCGACGTTGGATAGGGTTTTGGCATACCAACTGGCGAATGCGGAGGGTAATAGGGAAGGTCGGGAGACGAAAAAGGGGTAAATGCGTGTTGTGTGGGGGTAGCAGAGGAACGGGGTGGTGGTGGTTTTTCTTGGGAGGTGGATCTGGGCGATGGTGGGGGTGACTAGCCATATGCTGACGAAGGGGAGTAGGGGAGTTCCCCCTGAGACAAGTCCTCGGGTGGCAAAGGCGCTGTGGCATTTGAGTTAGTGTCAGAGTAAGAGACGAGGATGGCCATGGCGATTCACTTTTCTTGAGCAGAATATTCTTTCAAAAAAGAATTTCTTGGAAAGGAAGTGAGAAGGATTTGGGAGAAATGGATGTTTTTAAACGAGGCCCGGGAAACGTGAAATGGTGGCAACAAATTATTGATGCGACACTTTTGACTTTGTGCAGAGCAATGGTTAAAATCTCAAGAGAGGTTATCATTGATGTGCAGAGATGAAGGGGTTCCACCCAAAACAAAAGTCAAAAGATAGACTTGGGGAAGAACTAGGTTCTACAAGGGAGACTCCAGACTATCTTTTTATTATAACATGTACAAATAGTGACTATCCTATGTATATGTAGTGAGAGAAGCGTACCTGTTCCACTGATGAAGGCAACAACAAGGTGTAACTACAATCATATGCCGCCTGCGATAAACACTAAGGGTAATATTATTAGTTCCCCGTGAAAGAGTCCTGGGGATGCCTGTGGACAATGTACCTGCATACACAAACTATCAGTCCTTTAATACAGATTCTACACTCAATCTAAATGACACGAAGAGAAAAAGGATCAGGTTCTCCTGTTAAGGCCCAGGTGAAGACGATTTTTCTCAAAGTGATCTTTGACTAAGGCCTTGGTGAAAATGCCAGCAACCTGATCCTCTGTTTTACAAAACACCATCTTGATGAACCCCTTTTCAACATTATCCTGCAGGAAGTGATGTCTGACATTGATGTGCTTGGTTCTCTTATGATGCACCGAGTTCTTCACGATATTCACTGCACTTATGTTATCACACATGATGGTAATGCAAGTAACATTTACACCAAAGTCCAGGAGCTGCTGCTTTATCCATAGAAGTTGAGCATAACATGATGCGGCAACCATGTACTCATCTTCAGCAATCGAGAGGGCAAATGAATTTTGGTTCTTTGTTGCCCAAGAAACAAGGCAAGGTCCCAGAAAGTAAGTAATTCCTAATATGCTTTTCCTATCAATCTGGTATCTAGCCTAGTTAACATTGGCAAATTCAACAGTTTGAAGGTGTGACTCATTTAGTGCCGATTGGAACCTAGCGTACATACCAACACTGAACGCAATATCAGGTCTGCTAGCTGTCAGGTACAGAAGTGACCCAATCAGTCCTCTATGCTTAGTGGTATCCACATTAATACCTCTCTAATCTCTCTCTAATTTTGTAGTGGTCGCCATGAGGGTGTCACTGGTTTTGATATCAAACATCCCAAACTTTTCAAGCAGCTCCTTGATGTATTTCTATTGATGAATAAAGATGCCGACCAACATCTGATTGATTTGAAGGCCCAGAAAGAAGTCCAGTTCTCCCATCATGCTTATCTCAAATTCACTACCCATAAGTTTTGCAAGATCTACACCAAGAGTTTTATCTGTTCCTCCGAAGATAATGTCATCAACGTAGGCCTGTACTATAAGCACATGAGCCCCTTTCTTCCTCAGAAATAGTCTATTATCTATCTTTCCCTTGGAATACCATGACTTAAAAGGAACATAGACAACCTAACGTACCATGTGCGGGGAGCCTGCTTCAGCCCATATAAGGCCTTTTCCATCTTGTATATATAATTAGGGTGCTCATGGCTTTCAAAGCCAGGAGGTTGCTCTATGTACACCTCTTCATGTAGGTATCCATTCAGAAATGTCTCTTGACATCTATCTGATACAACTTGAATTCCATATGAGCTACAAAGGCAATGAGCATTCTGATAGCTTTAATGCGTTCCACAAGAGTGAATATCTCATCATAGTTGATGCCCTCCTCTTGGTTATATCCCCAAATTACCAATCTGGCTTTATTTCTGGTGATACAGCCTAGTTCATCTAGCTTGTTCCTGAAGACCCATTTAATGCCGATTATGGAGCAATGTTCTAGAGGAGGAACTAGGTGCCACACCTTGCTTCGTTCAAATTGAAGCAACTCTTCCTGCACAGCCGATATCCATTCTTCATCCAACAGTGCCTTCTGAACATTTTTAGGTTCCACAAGGGACACGTACGTAGAGAAAGCACACATGTTCCTGAGCTTTGATATGGTAGATATCCCTGAATCTAAAAGGGTCAACATATTTTGGAGTGTGAGCTCTTGTGCCTTTGGTTATGTCCTAGATCCTCAGGAGCATGATTATTACTTGTAGTATCTGAGGAACCAGTTTCAGCAGGGTGAGATGTTACAAATGTGCCATCTCCATTTTGAGGGACAACCTTAGAAGGTGCCTCTCTCTCCATATTACCTTGAACCGGGTGACCAGGTCTACTGGTCTGCTCCCTATCATCCTCATCATTTGACTCTTTCCTGCTGTTAGTTGCTTCTAGCATTTGTACCTATTCGTGCAAAACTTTCTCAGCCACTAAATTGGCCTTATAGAAATATGACATATGCACTTTCTTCCACACATCTAGTTCTTTTATTGTACACCTTGTAGGTTTTGCTGTGAGAGGAGTACCCAATGAAAATTCCCTTATCACTTTTGGAATCAAACTTTCCTAGAGTATCTTTTCCATTATTGTGTACATAACATACACAACTAAAGGATCGAAGATGGGGTAGGTTTGGTTTTCTGCCTTTTAGTAACTCATAGAGAGTTTTGTTCAAGATAGGTCTAATCATGCATCTGTTGATGAGATAGCAGACGATGTCCACTGCCTTAGCCCAAAAGCTCTGTGGAAATGGCTATCAGCATAGTTCTAGCCATATCTTCTAGAGTTCTATTCTTTTTTTCCACAACCTGTTTTGTTGGAGAGTTCTAGGGGCTGAAAAGTTGTGAGTCATGCCATTTTCCCACAAAATGTGAGAAACCTGGAGTTCTCAAATTCTGTACCACGGTCAATTCTCAAGCTCATCAGATGGCGGTTTAGATTCTTTTGAACCATTTTAGCATACACAACAAACACATCAAAATTTTGATCCTTAGATTTTAGAAAGAAGGTCTATGTGAATTTAGAGTAATCATCTACAAGTACGAAGACATACTTATTTCCACCTCTGCTTTGGACTCTCATAGGGCCCAAAGATCCATGTGAAGCAGTTCTAGAGGTTTGTTAGTGCTGACTAGTCCTACTAGTTGAAAGATGCTCCTGACGTGTTTACCTTGAGCATAGCCTCT
Source organism: Solanum virginianum (assembly GCA_000787875.1). NCBI lineage: Eukaryota > Viridiplantae > Streptophyta > Magnoliopsida > Solanales > Solanaceae > Solanum > Solanum virginianum. The sequence goes on from DF365097.1 coordinate 19,313, forward strand.
ACACACTTGATCTTTACTAATTTTTCCCTCAGGCAGTCCAAGAACTAGCTCTTTTGAGATTAGTTTGTTGATTGTAGAGAAGTTGGCATGTCTTAGCTGTTTGTACCAAAGTGCCGATGCATCGTTCATGGCACTCAAGCACTTTATCTTAGGTTGACCAAGTTCATTGATGTCCACCTTGTACACGTTCTTGTGTCTCTTCCCCCTGAGTATGAGCCTCTTAGAGACAACATTAGTCACTTTGCATTCCGAGGCCATGAAAGGTACATCATTTCCTTTATCACACATTTGAGAGACACTCAGCAGATTGTGTTTTAGTCCCTCCACATAGTACACATTCTCAATACATTAGGACATGGGATGGTCCCACCTTTCCAATACCTTTCAGATTATGTTTTGGTCCCTCCACATAGTACACATTGTCAATGTATAGGGACATAGATGGTCCCACCTTTTTGATACTTTTAATTTCACCTTGTTTTCCATTTTCAAAGCCTACATTCCCGCCTTGGAAGTCATTCAGTAGAAGGAAGTTGCATTTGTCTCCTGTCATGTGTCTGGAGCATGCACTGTCTAAGTACCACTGCTTCCATTTTCCATCTACTGGTTCTTGCACAATTAAGAGAGGTGAGATTTTGGTACCTAGATCCACTTGGGTCCCTTTTGATTGTAAAAAGGGTGAATAAGATCCGTTTTTGCCTCGACAGGAAAATCCTTCTTAATCTTTTTAGCCCTGGTGGTTCTCGAAGAGTATCTACTTTCATTATTAAACCAGTTAAATCTAGGTGGATATCTTCTGCCTAACTAGTACTTGTTAGTTCTAGGGGGATATTTTATTTCTGTCCTATTTCTATTGCTCCCATGAGGATACCTTTGTCCTGTTCCCCTCCTTTGTCTATTCTTTTTATAATTCATATTGATGTAAGAGATGCTGCTATCAAGAGCCTTTGAGTTTTTATTACAGTTATCTCTGAAATGACCAGTCATCCCACACAAGGTGCAAAGGACACCATGGTCTATTGCACGATCCTTGGGTTCCTTGATTTTGAACCCGATCCCATACTTGGTGGTAGACTGACCTTGCTGCATACTATTGAGCATTGCAGAGGACCTGGTCCACTTCATATTATGCTCTAATTTAGCTTAGGTCTAGTCCAATTTTTTTAGAAGGACTTCATTCTTTTAAGACATGATATCTACCTCATCCCTCAATTTCTTAACCTTTTCCTCCAGGTCTGATTGGGTCTGACTCATTACGTTTTTCTCCTTTCTAGAGGACTTAAGACTGTCAATCTCCATCTATAATTTTTGATTGACATACTCAAGATTAACATTCTCATTTCTCAACTAAGTATAGTCCTTTGGAAGAAGGTCCTTAGAGTCACGAACAGTCAGATAAGCTTTAATCAGGATCCGTGATAGGGACTCAAGCTTTGTCTTTGATTATAAATGAATATTAGCTTTAGTTTGTTTAAAACTTACCTTGGTGTCTAGTAATGCACTGTCTTGATCATGAGAAACTACTCCCACCATTAGTGCCAGATTCTCCTGATTGATGTCAACCTCGTCAACCTTGAGATCAGTTAATGTAGTCACCCGTTCCTTGCTACTTGCATCATCAGATTCATCCATAGCAACAAGAGCACAAAATTCATACTTTTCAAGTTCCTCAACAACCATGAGAGATTGGTTTTCAGGTGTCTCACTATCCGATTCATGGCTAAAGTTACTAGCCAGTGCCGCTAAGCTTTTTGCACTGAGAGATTAGCTTCCTGATTTATCATCCTCCTATCCTTGTGAACATATATTCCGGCCCTGGTTTCCTTGGGTTTCTCTGGGACATTCGTCTTGTATTCAAGTGTCCAGAGTGGACAAAACTTGATGAAGTGGTCAGGACTTCCATGCTTGTGACATAGTTGTTCCCTCAGATCTTTCTCAACTGTTCATTAAGGGGTCCTTCTCTATCCACTAGTTCCTCTTCGTAATACCTGTTGGAACTTCTTGGTGATTAGTGCAATGTTTTCTTCCTTGAAGTCCTATTTCTTAGTACCTTTCAGAGCCAGGTTTTTGTCCTTCCTCTTATTGTTCAACTCCTTCTCCTGACTCTTCTTTAGTTCATAAGTAACCAAAGTTCCCATCAGCTGATCCATGGTCATAGTACCCAGATCGTTGGCTTCAATGATTGCTTCAACTTTGCTTTCCAAGGATTCAGGTAACACACTCAGCAACTTCTGGATGGCCTTCTTGATGAGAATGACTTCTCCCAAGGAGTAAATCTCATTGACAATAGCAGAGAACCTGGTTTCCATCGCCTTCATGCATTCTGAATAGCTCATACTGTCGGTTAAGATTATCAATCTTTACCTTTTTCTTTGAGTGGTTCCTTCGTGAATAACTTGTAGTCCCAGATTTGTTTAACATCTTGATAAGATGATATCCTATTGTTGCCACGACCCAACCCCAGGGCCGTGACTAGTGCCCGATTGGAACACCCGGACACAACTACTAATTCAGATTACAGTTATACCGTCCAACATATTTAAAAAAATTTTGACAGAATTTTTTCTGTATTTTGGACTACCCACCTGCATACAGAAATGTCCCAGCAAATAGTACAAACATACATACATACATGTGGGCCGACAAGGTCACCGCTGCGGTTAAACCGCCCAACATATATCAGATACATATAGTCTCATACAAACTATCAGAATCCCATACTCACAGGTATCCACAGACCTCTATACAAACCAACTGACTCAAAAGATGGGATAGGGCCCCGTCGTACCCTCAACCGGACATAATTCAAAATAAAGTAGTAGCAAAAATACCAAACAACTGCTCTGGAGCAAAGGAGCTCTTCAAAAGTAGATAAGAGTCCTAAGCTGGTGGCCCGCTTCACTGGTCGTTTGTACCTGCGGGCATGAAATGAAGTCCCCGAATAAAGGGGGTCAGTACGAGGCACGTACCGAATATGTAAAGCAGAAGATACATATGTAAACAAAAGTACAAGACTGAACAGAGGAATAAGAGTCAAACTTACATGCAAACATCAAAAAAATATTTCTTTGTTTCCAAAATGTCAAACGGATGCATAACGTATAAGGACGATGACGACCTCCAAACTCGCGCCATACCACAGCATCACACCAAAAAGTTCAAATCTCCAACGTTTCCAACATAGATCACAAACGTATGATAGGTGAGCTAGGGAAGACCGCTGCACTCACAAGTCATATAGCAAATGTGGCATGAAGCCACCAAACCAAAGGCCTAATCTCACCACATCACCAAACTAAGCGGAGCCGACCCTTGGGCCGAGTCGACCCAACCGTACCCAGCCACCTACGAAATATATATATATATATATATATATATATATATATAGTATATTACGCACGATGACAATCGGCCCGGGAACTGGTGAACGAGATCATAATTGTCACGAGTAGAGTCGTGGGAAGTCATATGCATAAAATAATCTTTATCCAAAAATCCAAAAGAGTAGTAAAGTTTCCATGTTTTAAGATAACATATTACTCTTAAATTTTTAGAAATCCCAAAGGAATAGTCAAACATTCAAGTTCACACCTAACACATTATTATTAAGAATCTCAAACTAGTAGTAAGTTGTTCATATCCAAAAATAATCATATATAGCTTGTCTTAAATTCCTTTGGAATTGTCAAAATTTCAAGAGGAAGGTGTCGTGGGTCCCACAGTCGATGGAAACCCAAGCTAACTTGTTATAACACTAACAATTTATAATAACTCATGCCACATGATCAAAATACTTTACATACCTTATTTCCTTCGTCACCCTAATCCCGACGTCAAGTCACCTCAATTTATCCCTCCGGACGTCCAACGTCTACAAAAATCACAATAACGTTCATAATTAGCTAAAGTTCTCTTCCAACCTTAATTTCTAAGTTTGCCTAGATTTTATAAAAAAATTAGACAGCATCTCCCCATAAAAAGGACAACCTCGAGAATCCATCTCGGCTCCAATTTACAAACATAACAACAACAACATAATTCGACATCTCCCCATAAAAAGAACAACCCCAAGAATCCATCTCGGCTCCAATTTACCAACACAACAACAATAACAACAACATCAACCACAACATCAACAAGTGTTCCTGATACCATTATTTCAACAAAATCACTAGAGTACCACACTTTATCAAGATTACAAAAAAACTGGCAGCAGCTATATGAATCATATACACACTGTTCAAGTCCTCGTTTATCTTCCAAAAATCGTATTCTACCATATAGACGCCACCGTACACTTACAACGCAACATTAAGCCTTTCCAAGGCCATAACCTTACTAAATTCGCTAACAAACTTTATTTTCTTATCAAAACTGAAAAACAGGGTAGCACATCAAATTATACATATCCACCAAATTCAAAGACTCCTACACACTCCAAAAATTACACTACATCATTCAAACATCAAACGCAACCTTACAACGTTAAAACGCTACATTCATCATCTATACATAACCAATTTTGACCAATCCCTTCAAGATTACATACAAACCATTTTCAATGTTTCTTTCACCCCACAAGAACTATGTTTATAGCAATTAAATACAAGTACAAGATTTCAAAACAAAGAAACCTCATAAACCCATAAATCCCCAAATTCGAACTCTCTTGAAAATCCCACAACTAATCCAAACAAGTAATTCTTTCAAGGTTTTCTTGCAATATAACATCCATAATCACCCATACAAGCTTTAATTTTAAGTCAAACCAAAAGAAAATCAACATACCTTGTCAACCCTTTAAGACTTCAAATCGTCAAAATCCAAATTTCAAAGTATTTTCTTGACAAACCAACGCTTTCACGCTACTTGGGGGACTCAATATACTAGGCTTGTAGCATCCAAATAATTGAAAGATCAAAAAACACAAATTCCCTCAAGGTTACTGTAGCAACCGAGGACTTGTTCCTTGTGTTCTTGAAACCTTGATTTTTTTATCTAAGTGTTGGATTTTTGGTCTCTTGAAGATAATAAGGCTACATGTGTATATGTAAAATTTCCCATAAAACCCCACCCCCAATACTTGGTCCAATCAAATTAAAACGCCAAGGGGGGTGGGGACAACTCTTAATAATACAAAAATTTTCTAAATTTTTCTTCAACCTAAAGAAGAGCATTTTTATGTAATTAATTTAATGGTAGCCTTGCATATGTGTACATGTGCATATATAAATATACGCATACCCCTCTTAGGAAAATAGTCTACTTGAGTCCCCCAAAGTGTCACGTTAGTCCTAATTTTGTAATGATTCTAATACACCACCATACGGGTCCTAACAATTGTATTCATCAGGACCAATGCCACACCATAGGATCTTCTTTGCCTTGGCATTGTTTTGAATGACAATCTTGCCAGCATCATTCCACTCGCTGCGTTCCTTAGGTACTATTAGAGCACATGAGGTTGACCCATCTTTCATGGGAATGGTTGGTCTACTGAGTACAATGGTCTAGAGATCAGGGTGTTCTTCTTTAATATGATTTATCATTCAAGTTTTTCACCATCCGTGTTAGTGTTCGTTAAACAGTGGAGGTCCGGACTAAGAAGCTCATTCTTATGCTGTGGGTGGGGTTGCCATTATCTTTTTGAGGTTTTTAGCCTTGTTCTAAAAAAACCCACTCTGATACCAATTGAAGAGATTTGTACCCCTATGCTACTAGTAAACCTGGTTCATAAGCAGTACCAATATGTACAAAGAAAGCAGTAAAGATGACAAGCAACTTATAATGGAAACACTCTTTGCTCAAGGGATAAACAACCACTACCTACACTAGTAGGATTTCAATAATTTCACTAACTTCAATCGAGCAAAGTCAACTTACAACTCACTCTTCAAACTCAACTATTGAGAGTCAAACCCACTCTCAATTGCAACTCACTCAAAGAAAAAACAACTTCTTATAATATTTATCTCTAAACAAAGATTCTAAGAAGATTGTCAAACAAACTTGAATAATCAAGAAAACCTAACTCTTGATCTTGCTTGAATGCTCCCGCCAAGTGCCCGTGCTCTTGGTCGAACACTCTCACAGTTTTCCAATTGCAAAACTTGTGCCTCCTAGGGTTGAAGATTGTATTTTTATTAAACCCTAGAGACATTCCATGTATGACTCCTTTGTTGAGTAGGGTACGCACTTCTTTTCCTCAAAGGAGTCCTTTTCCAGATCGCCTTCCTTTTTGAGTTCATGCTCTGATTTGGTTTCCTTATAAAGCAATCCATCTTCAATTAGGATTGTGCCTTCCAACCACTGGTGCAGCTCTGGGAACCTGGTTTTGTTTGCCATTATCAAAACAGTTCAAGCGTACTTACCAGAACCTAACATAAAATACTACTACTATCACTTACTGAGGTGCTTGAAGATGAATAACTTGTTAAGAACAAAACAAAATGGAAAAAATATGGTTGCTAACTAATATGCAACACTAATGAATACTACCGATAACTTCCATTACAATGGAAGTTTGACCTTTGTGAGTGAACTAAAGAAAGTAGGAGGTCAATTAAAAAGAGATCTTATTTATCAAAAGGCTCCTGATGCATATGTGGAAGTTTTTTCATGAATTAGCCAACCAACACTTTGGCTACTAACAATGGAAGATGACCCTACAAATGTCTAGGATATGTTGCCCTTTCTATAGTAAGTGCAGTGAAGGACTCTCGCCACCTGCCTGTTTGACTTATAGCATCATCAACCAGTTTTTCAATCAAATGAATTCCATAACCATAAAGAAACACCTCTCTTTACTGAGTAGTGGTCCATCATCCAGAGTAGTGGTGATATCGATGATGATGTCATGCATTGCATTGGGTCAACATGGATGAAATGGAGGCTTGCCTCTGGAGTATTGTGTGATAGAAAAATACCACCTAAACTTAAAGGCAAGTTTTATAGAATGATGGTTAGACAATCATTGCTATATAAGGTGGAGTACTGGCTAATCCAAAACTCGCATGTTCAAAAGATCCAAGTTACAGAAATTAAAATGTTAAAATGGATGTGTGGACATACCAAGTGATATAAGATTAGGAATGAGGTTATTTGGGAAAAGGTAGGGGTGGCATTTGTGGCAGACAAGATGAGAGAAGCAAGACTAAGATGGTTAAGGTATATGCACAGGAGTAGTGTTGATGCTCCTATTAGGAGATGTGAGAGATTGGATTTAAGGGATACGTTGAGGGGTAGAGGTAGACAGGAAAAGTATTGGGAAGAGGTGATTAGACAGGATATGGCACAACTTTATATCACCTACGACATGAGTGTAGATAGAGAAGATTGGAGAACGCGTATTAGGGTAAAAGGTTAATATACTTGTAGGGCTAGGTTGCTCATTGCCTTATCTCTGTTGTAGTTGGTTAGTAGGATTAGTTGCATTTTTATATATTGTGTTGTTACTACCCATTAGTTATTTTGCTTCTTTTAATTTTATTTATAGAATTGTCATTACTTTTCATTTTAGTTGTGTCACGACCTAACCCATGGACCGTGACTGGCACCCGTTAGGGGCACCTAGACAATACTACCAAACCAAACCCAGATTATAACCATCTTATATTTTACAAAAATTTCGACAGAGCTTCCTCTGTTTTACTAACTAGCCATCTGAAATAGAAAAGTTCAGCGAACCAATAGATAAATCACAAATATAGATATGTATAACGCGGGCCGACAAGGTCATTGCTGCGGTCCTGCCGCCTAATAAACATAGCATAGATACAGAATGTTCAAACAGGTGACTAGGTCTTACATATCAAACATATATACATGATAACTGAACTGGTACTATTAGAGCACATGAGGTTGACCCTCAAAGGACCCATAATCACATTATGTCCCAGGCCTCTAGAACAGATATACAGAATCAGACGACGGGATAGGGCACCCGTCATACCCAAAGTGAAAGAAATCAGAAGAGACAAAATATCAACAAAGTATACCAATAGTGGCTTCGGAGTAGGAAAGCTCGTCAAAATGCAATGGAGGTCCTAAGCCTGTACGCCGGAACCTGCGG
>DF365096.1:13510-25087 GCA_000787875.1 Solanum virginianum
CAAGTCACTAAAGTACTCCAGTTCGTAGCTCTAGTTCTCAAGAGCTATCTGCTGCTACAAGGATTAAAGACTTCTCAATGATGAACTCGTCAACCTTCACAGCTTCCAAGGTTGAGGAGGATCCCTAGAACTTCATTGACGAGATATGGAAGATTCCAAAAGCTATGCATGCTACTGAGATTGAGGGAGTTGAGCTTGTTTCCTATCAACTCAAGGATGTCACTAATGTCTGGTACAATCACTGAGAGGACAGCAGTCGCGAGGATGGTGACTTTGCCATTCGAGATGAGTTTGAGAATCCACTCCTTGAACACTTCTTTCCTAGAGAGTTGAGGAAAGCAAAAGTTAAGTTTGTGAATATGAAGCAAGAGAGATTAACGGTGAAAGAGCACAGACATAAGTTTATCCAGCTGTCTAGATACGCTTTAGAGATGGTCCTAAATATGAGATCTAAGATGAGAAAGCTCGTTTTTGGTTTGGGGAAGCATGTCAAAAGGGAGTGCAAGGCAAATTTGTTGATCTCAGATATGGATATTTGCAGACTTATGGTTTATGCTCAACAAGTAGAGGACAAGAGGAAGTACAGAGAGAAGCACCAGCATAAGAAGGCTAAGTCATCTAGACATGAGCCTAGTCAACAGAAGCAAGGTAATGTTAACAGGCCTTTCTTTCAGAAGATGTCTTCTGATTATGCACCGTCATCAGCAATACACCTATGCTCAATAATAAGTATGATCAAAGGTTGTAGAGTAATCATAATTTCAGAGTACAGAGTTCCCGATCTCAAGGAAATGTGGCCCGAGGTTCTAAGAGAAAGTCAACTTATGTTAACTGTGGTAAGTTCCACCTAGGAGAGTGTTGTGAGGCACAAATGGTTGCTACAAGTATGGCAAGTGGGTCACTTCCAGAGAGAATGTCTGATGGGGAGATAGGCTGATAGGGGCAACAAGACCCAATCTTCTTCTGCAGCACCACTAATTAGAACAGCCCAGAGAGGTGCTACTTCAGGTAAAGGCGGAGGTTCAAATCGTCTTATGCTATGGCTAGTCGTCAAGACCAAGAGAACTCGCCAAATACTGTCACTGGTATGCTTTGAGTCTTTTCTTATGATGTGCATGCTTTTATTTGATCCAGGTGCTAGTTTGTCCTTTGTGACTCCTTATGTAGTCGTAAAGTTTGGGATTTGTCTCGAACACCACCTTGAACCTTTCAATGTTTCTACTCCTCTTGGTGAATCCATTTTTGCGAAGAGTCCATAGATATTGCACACTTTCTATTACAGAGATACAATGGCTGATTTAGTTGAATTAGAGATGGTTGATTTTCATGTTATACTAGGCATGGACTAGCTTTAGGCTTGTTATGCCACAGTTGATTGTAAAAGTTTCCTAATGAGGTAGTTATAGAGTAAAGAGTAGTCCAGCAACGCCTAAAGGTCATTGCATTTCATACCTTAGGACTAAAAAGTTAATTTCCAAGGAATGTATCTATCACATAGTTCGAGTTAGAAGCTAATGTGGAGACACTATCCCTTCGGTTAGTTTCGATTGTTATGAGTTTCCAAATGACTTGGAGTCCCTCCCTCTTTCGGATACATAGGCTATTTCTATTCCACCATATAGGATGGCTCCAGCCGAGTTAAAAGAGTTGAAAGAGCAGTTGAAAGATCTCATAGATAAGGGATTCATTAGGCAGAGTGTCTCTCCTTGGGGTGCTCCTATCCTATTCGTGCAAAAGAAAAATGCTACCCTTACGATGTGTATTAACTGTCAGTTGAACAAGATTACCATAAAAAATAAGTATCCTCTTCTCAAGATCAATGATTTGTTCGACCAACTATAGGGTCCCACTTGTTTCTCTAAGATAGACTTCAGATCTAACTATCGTCAGTTAAGGGTGAGAGAGTGACATCCCAAAAACGGCCTTCAGAACCCATTATGGTCATTTTGAGTTCCTTATCATGTACTTTGGTTTGACTAACACACCTGCAGTTTTTTATGAACCTTATGAATCGAGTGTTTTGATAGTATAACGTGTTTGTTATTTGGTTCATCGACGACATGTTGGTCTACTACAGAAATGAGAAGCATGCCAACCATCTCAAAATTGTTCTGCAGACTCTCAAGAATAAGGAGTTGTACGGTAAGTTCTCGAAGTGTGAAATTTGGATTGCATTTGTGGCATTCCTAGGCCACATTATATCTGGTGAAGGTATTTAAGTTGACTCACACAAAATCGAGGCAATGAAAAATTGGCCCATACCCACATCCCCGACTAACACAAGGAGTTTATTGGGGTTGACTGGTTACTACAGGAGGTTTGGTAGAGGGATTCTCATCCATATTGCTTTCTTTGACTACACTGAATCGTAAGTTCCAATGGTCCAACGCTCGTGGGAAAAGGTTTCAAGAATTGAAAACCAGGTTGGTCTAGTATTGCCCCTACCTATGGGGACAGATGGTTTTGTTATTTATTGTGATGCGTCTAGAGTTAAACTAGGTTGTGTGTTAATGCAAAAAGGTAAGCTTATAGCGAATGCTTCCAAGCAGCTTAAAATCCACAAGAAAAACTACCCGACTCATGATCTCGAGTTGGCAACTCCGGTGTTCGCTCTTAAGATATGGTGTCATTACCACTATGGTGTATGTGTGGATGCATTAACTGACCACAAGAGTCTTCGTGTGTCTCCACCAAAAGGAGCTAAACCTGAGGCAGAGGAGGTGGCTTGAGTTGCTCAAGGATTATAATATGAGCATCCGCTACCACCCAGGTAAAGCTAATGTTACCGTTGATCCTCTTAGCAGGTTATTTATGGGGATCACCGCCTATGTTAAGGAAGAGAAAAAAGAGTTGACTAAAGAAGTACGTAAACTTACACATTCGTGAGTTCGTCTTGTTGACTCTAGTGAAGGTGGTCTCATTGTCCAAAATGGGGATGAATCATCCTTTGTAGCGGAAGTCAAGGAAAAACAAGACCAAGACCCCATGTTACTTCAATTTAAGGAAGATGTGCACAAGCAAAAAATGATGACTTTTGCCAAAGAGGGAGATGGTGTAGTAAGGTATCAAGGTAGATTGTTTGTTCCTAATGTGGATGAACTCAGAGACAGATCATGGTAGAGGCCCATAACTCTGGATATTTCATCCATCTAGATTCTACCAAAATGTACCATAACTTGAGGGAAGTCTATCGGTTGGGTGGTATGAAGAGGGACATCGAAGACTTCATTTCGAAATGCTCAAATTGCCAACAAGTCAAAGTTGAGCACAAAAGGCCATGTGGTGTGACTCAGAATATCGAGTTCCAGAGTGGAAGTGAGAGATGATCAACGTAGACTTTATTACAGGTTTACTGTAATCCCGCAAGCAACATGACTCAATTTGGGTGATTATGGACATGATGATCAATCAACTCACTTCGTGCTAATTAAGACGACTAACTCAGCAGAGGACTATGCTAGATTGTATTTTCATGAGATTGTCAGACTTCATGGAGTTCCTTTATCCATCATCTCAAATAGAGGAGTCAAATTCATTGCTTAGTTTTGGAAGTCCTTCCAGAAGAGTCTAGGTTCAAAGGGGAATCTTGGTGCCATATTTCACCCTTAGACTGACGGACAAGCAAAGCATACAATTCAAACTTTAGAGAACATGTTGCGAGTCCGTGTCATCGACTTCAAAGGTAACTGGGACCATCTACCTCTTATCGAGTTTGTGTGTAACAACAGTTTTCATTCCAATATTCAAATGGCTCCTCATGAAGCTCTTTATGAGAGGAGATGTAAGTCGCCAATGGGTTGTTTCGATGTTGGTGAAGCTGAGTTGATAGGGTAAGACTTAGTTTATCAAGCTATGAAGAAGGTGAAAATCATCTAAGAGAGGTCGAAAACTACACAAAGTCATCAAAAAGCCACACCCTAATGTGAGGCGAAGAGATTTGGAGTTTAAGGTGAATGATTGGGTATACTTGAAGGTTTCACCCATGATGGGTATTATGAGATTTAAGAAGAAAGGGCAGCTCCGTCCCTATTACATTAGTCCTTTCCAAATTATAAAAAGGGTAGTAAATATGGCTTATGAGTTAGAGCTACCCCTGAGTTAGCGGTTGTTCATCTTATCTTTCATATTTTCATACTTAGGAAGTGCTTGGGAGATCCTTTCCTTGTTGTTTCGACTGAGAGTATTAGTGTGAACAATAGCTTGTCTTACGAGGAATTTTTGGTCGAGTTTCTTAATCATCAGATTCGCATGTTGAGGACCAAAGAGGTTGCATCAGTCACAGTGCTATGGAGAAATCAGTTTATTGTAGAAGCTACATGGGAAGCCAAGGAGGATATGAAAGCTTAATATCCTCATCTATCCATCCCTCCCAATGATTGCCCTCTCTAAATTGATGTTAATTCATGAGTTTGAGCATTTGAATCCTTGCATCACATTTGTGTCTTAAATAAACCCCGAGCTTGGTCATCATTCAAGGACAAACAATCCCAAGGAGGAGATATTGTAACACCTCCAAAACATCCTAACTCAGATGCGCCCAGGAAGTCGAAGAAAGAAATCATCTTTCTACAAAAATTGGTTTCCACGAATATCATCTATGACCCATAGAGTGATCCACGGATCGTAGATGGTAGTTTGTGGAATCAAACTCCTACAGGCCAAACCTTAGTCAGTTTCCATGAATAAGATTCTACGGCTCGTAAAATATTTTACTGATCATAAAAGGGGTCTTGTAGACCCCAAAGTCTTAGTACTCTTTCCATGAAGGCTGTAGAAAGTGGTCTATAGATAGAGAATCGAGAAACCCAAATTCCAAACCGAACTTCTAAGACTTGACTTCACGACCCATAGAATGGTTTACGAGCTGTAATGTCTTCGTGAATTTCAAGTCCTGAAAACCAAGTGCCAATACTTTTTCTATGACTCAACAGGGGACCAGTATAAGGTATTCGTAGACTCAGAGTTCAAAAACCCAAAAATCTAATGGATTGTAGATGCCCCTCGTAGACCAGTTCAGCAATTTTAATGAAGGGTGTTTTCATCTTTTCACACCTTTCCCAATAAAAGCTCCACTTATCATCCGCAATCTAATGGACAAACAAAGGCTCTTAATAAGTACTTGAGATGTTTGTTCGATGTTTTGTTGTGAATATCCCTACTACTTGGTTTCGTCTACTTCCGTGGGCGAGTTCCAATATAACAAATCATACCAACACATCTTTTAGCTTACTCCTTTTTAGGTTGCTTATGGTCGACATCCCCCAACAGTAGCTCAATACACCATGGATGACACATCCAATCCAAATGTGGCAAGAGTCCCTTTGTCGCCAAGATGAAACATTGGCCCTCTTGAAGTTCAATTTGCAGGCTGCACAGAAACATATAAAGCAGGTGCTGACAAGGAATGCAAAATGCAAAATGCAAAATGCAAGATGCAAGCTTTCAAATTGGAGATTGGGTGTATGTTCCATTACATCCCGACAGGTTGCTCTCTGTTCTCACCTTCAGTGCCATACCAAACTCAGTCAAAGGTTCTTTTTATTTAAATTAGTAATGTTGAACTCAGTTATCATGCCGTTGAGAATTAGGGAATGCCATAAATGAACCAAATCTACCAAAGAAATGCATTGATTCTCACCTTGATATAGCATTTATGGTGGAAAGTTCTCTGTTCTCTCTAGACCTTAAAGAACCAAAATAATACACTCTCTTTCACCGTAATAGCCTTTAGAATGCTTCAACAATATGCGACGCTAGCTTTGGCGCCTTTGGATTCACTGCCCAGCGTGTATTCCAAACAAGCATCAAATCACTGAATGTCGCTCCTACCTTTCCATTCAGTTTCTTATCTATTTGTTCTTCATTAATTTTGCCAATGTCCATATTTTAAGGCCCATTTTTTGCATAAAGTGTAAAGGGAACGGAGTCAAAAATATCCCTCAAGTATTGAGTATTGTTTGACTATATCCTTGCCGTTAAAATGAATTTATTTATACCCCCGTCGTTACAAATCTCACCAGTGCCCCTATTTGGACGGAAAGCCCCAAATAACCTCCATTTAACTTGTTTTTTATTTTACCCAATCCCAACCCAACCCAAACCCGACCCATCCTAAATAATAAACAAAATTAACATAAATCCAATCCATTTCTCATATACGAAACTTAAGACCTAACCTTTCCTCCCTCTTCCTAAGCGTCTGAAGAAACTCCATTTGGCCTTCATTTGATTGAGAGGATTTGACTTCATTTGATTGAACACACACACTCTCTCTCTCTCTCTCTCTCCCTCTCCCTCCCTCCCTCCCTCCCTCCCTCCCTCTGTTGAAACTTTTTTTTCACTTAGAAAACGCGAAGCTCCAAAGCGAAAAACTGAAACTTTGGCAGAGTACCACGTGCTTATCTGTATGTGTATGTCTATAGATACATAAATATATATGTATATAGATAGCTGATTGTGTGCTTCGGTAAGTAAATCTTTTTTTCTTTTTTGGCCTTTTTGGGTGTATTTATGTATAATTTTGTAGCTTGGTGTCCTAGGAGTTATAGAAAGACCCTAGATAGAAAGACGTGGAGGTCGCGAATTAGAATAGTAGGCTAATTTGTTGGTAGGGTTAGGTGGTTATCTAGTCATAGGGTATAGTAGGGTAGAGGAGTAGTAGCGTTTTATAACATGTGTTGTCATTATTTGTTGTTCCCCAGACCCCACTTGTGGGATTTCACTGGGTATGTTGTTGTTGTAGTAATGTTAAACTCAGTCAAAGGTTCTTTTGGCCATATTTAAGGTGCTCCATCATGTGGGTGAGACTGCCTACAAACTGGACCTCCCATCTTTCTCCAAAAGACACCCTGTCTTTCATGTTTCGGTTCAGCCAAAGTGTTTAGGAGACCCTGATCAACAGGTTACAACCATTGATAGACCAAGACTCCTCTTTGATGCTCACACCTGAAGATATATTTTGGAGCAGTGCATTGTCACAAAGGAAGGACATCAGATCACCCATTTCTTGGTCAAATGGCGAGCTTGCCTCCTACCGAGGCCACTTGGGAGGACCTTCCTGCACTCACTCATCGTTTTCCTGACTTGAACCTTGAGGACAAGGTTCGTCTTCCTGGGGGAGGCAATGTAACAAACCTGCAGGACCACTTTGGTATAATGAAGCAATACAACAATGACAAGCAGTCCCCAAAATACCTGGATGAGTATGTGGTCCCAAGGCCAAGAAGGACCACAACACCTGCCAAAGACCCTCCTATATAAACAGCACAGGAGCTCTAGAAGAGGGCATGGAAGAACTTGCATTTTTATTTTCTTAGCTAAAGTTTTAGCAATTTGGAATTCCCTTTTCTATTTTCTCTTGTTGTCTATCTTTTGCTCCATTTTCCTAAGTTGAGAATTTTGGTACCTTGTAATTTCCAATATAATTTTGAATCATTCCACATTACCAGCTGTTTTGGTTTGAAATATCATTGTAGAGGGTCAGAAAATCATGGACAAAGTAATACTCCCTCCGTCCCCATTTTATGTCACACCCTTTGACTTGACATGGTATTTAAGAAAAAAATAAAAATTTTTGAAACTTGTGGTCTAAAACAATCCTTAGATACTTGTGTGGCTGAGATTCATTACTAAGGGTAAAAGGAAAATTTTAAAATTAAATTGTTTCCAATTATAGTAAGGTGACATTCCTTTTGGAACAAACTAAAAAGGAAAGGATGTCACATAAAATAGGACGAGGGAGAAGAATGTTTTGTAAGCAAGCTCAAAGTGGTTCCAACCTTATGGAGACCAGCACATGATCCTTCATGTGTACTCCAAAAATTCTTTTCACCCAGAACACCATAGTTAAGATATTAGATCTTAAGCCAGACCAAACCCAGAATAAAACAAGAGAAAAAATAGCATATAATAAAACAGACATTGCATCAGAAACTGGGAAAAGTAAAAGGAAGCAAAAAAAAAGGAGATCAATGTGAATTGTACACTCCTACAAAAAAATTGTGATAGAACTTTGGGCACTTACTTTCTGTCGACAGCACGTCTAGGGAATGGAATTCGAAGCTTGAAATTGTTGTCCTGGTAGCAAGCCTGAAATTAAAATCAAAGTATAAGTACACAGTTCCTGCCATTCTTGAAAGAAAGGCACTGGGCATAGCTTGTCTAGAGAAAATAATCCTGTTCACTTCCTCAAATAGGTATTTCTTGACATAACTGCCAATTCCATAAGAAAAAAAGGTTACTAGCAATTCACATATTTTGAAGTAGAAAACTCATAGAATGTCGCAAGTGCAGATTTCACCACAACAGAAATATAAGAAGGAATAAAATAATTATAGGAAAAGTTACAAGTGAAATGAATCAACAACAGTAGAGATGGAATAGTAGCCTCACCTTGACATTAAAACCCAGACTGTCTACATCCAACATGTACGCAAAGTCCACCTGACCAAAAGAAAGTCAATGCAGCTTCTTTCATTGGGAGGAGATAACACATTGCACCCTATGTCCAGTAAAACTAAATTAACTATAAGTAATTGAAAGTAATGTTAGATGTCAATGGACTGACAGAAGCAACCAAAAATCATGCATCATTTCCTGGAACCATATCAGCAAAAGCTCGAGCATACTTCATATATGGGGCAGCTATTTGTGATATTTATCAGCACCTTTGTGGAATATTGCATCCCAGGCATTTCCAATTCATTTTTTTTTTTTTTTGAAAAAAAAAAAAAAAAGTAATCTTTTGGGTGTTAGCTCTAGTCATTTGCTAACTAGGCAAAATTAGTTTGGACTTCATATGTATTTTTGCCATGAAAAAGTTCTCCCAGGTTGTCCATTATAAATGAGTTATGCATCTGTGCTTCCAAGCCATGTGAAAAATCTTATCTCCCATGTTGGCTCTATATTTAATTACCTTTTCCTTTTTTGTATTTCATCATAAGTTCCTGGTAAAACAAAATTTCCAAGATCCATGAACGAGCATCATTGCAGAAAAGAATAAGAAAGTTATGAATTTACCAGAATTGATGTAAAGTGCTGCACAATCAGCTTGGTATCCTCGGCATGATCTTTATTCATATGTGACTGATGAAAAAAATTAAAGGAATAAGAAAATAACTCCTATGTATAAAAGAAGACAGCATAACATACACAATGAACATCAGCATTTCTATACCGTGATTGGCTTTGAAAATTGGTAAATTGGATCTACTTTAGCTGCTCTAAACTCCTCTTTGCTAAATTCTGTGAGGAGTCAAAAGAGACATTTGAGTACAAGAAAGAACTACAAATATTGCATCTGAGAGCAACAAAAGAAATGACACATCTAGCAATTTGCAATTGATCACTATCTCATACTCTAGAATACTACGCAGGTGGAACACTGAAATCTAATGTGATTCATCAATGGGATTTTACAATTTAGTAGCAAGAAGTCAGATGTATACTTTACCTGCTCTTCTTCAGCTCGTATGGTGTAAGGAGCGAAATAAGAGGCCCAAATCAAATATAAATTGTGGGGAAGGGGGAAATGCCAAAGTGTTATGTGGAGCAGGGGAGAAACAATAATAACAAAAGGAGGCAATCCAGTAGTCAACACTCAACACGAACCTCCAGATCCCAATACGGCAGTTGCAACGCCTGTTACGTAACGCACAATTCTGGGTTCAATGCGCATGAATTGGAAGTCACCAAAGTCAACCTTCACAAAGGTTCGGTTATTTCATGTGATGGACAGAAGAAGAAATATCTATTGTGAAATGCATGATGCCACTAAATAGAAAGAGATGGAAAAAGTTACCCAAAATGCCTTAGGATGCCTAGCCAAATACGTGGCTCTAATACCTTCTTTCTCTGTTTCCGGTACCTATGACATCCATCAGAAAAAGAAAGAAAAAACTGACATACGTTTCCCGTCAAATGAAGAGAGAGAGAGTGAGGCAGATCATGGAAAGAAATTTCTCTCAAAGTGACAACTCACAGGAACAGCATCACCATGCACTGTAATTACTAAGTCAGTCCTATCTTCAGGATCTCTTGCAACAAGCAATGAGCATCTAGAAGTAGCTAAGAGGTCCTGCACTAATCACCAAGCTTCATATCAAAACCTAAATTCTGAAAATGAGAATGAGAGAGGGTAAAAACAAATTCTGGAAAGTACAAATACAATAAAAATACTACAGAGACAACATTTTCAGGATATTCAGCGCTATATTGACATAAGAAGGTGAACATTGATGTAAGCACTTCTGTTTTCTGTTAACAAATTCAAACAATTATCTTGAATAGCCTTTGAATTGAAATCCAAACTTACACAAACCTGAAAACAAGGACACGGATATTTGTAGAACTGAAGTTTCTGTTATACTCCCTCCTCCCATTTTCTGGTGCCCTTTGACTTCGCACAGTGTTTAAGGAAAAAAGGAAGACTTTTGAAATTTATGGTCTAAAATAATTGTTAGATATTTATGTGGTTGAGAATCATTTCACTAAGGGCAAAAGTTGGAATTTTGAAGTTAAATTGTTTCTAATTAGAGTAAGGTGACTTTCTTTTGGGGACGGACCAAAAAGGAAAGATCGCCACATAAAATGGGACAGAGGAAGTACTAATTTGATAAATGCAGAAACTTAAGCACAACTTTAACCACCAGAAATGATAAAATGAACCTTGTTGTGAACAGCCAAGTTGCTAACAGCTAATATTGGAGATCCATCGGCATCACATGCAAAATCAACCATGGAAGCTGAAGGATAGCCCTCATACTTCTGCAACAATAAAAAAAACACTCTGGGAACAAGGGCATCTTACAATAAAGAATCCACTGCTAATTGTGAAACTATGGAGTAATATGTAGATACCATTCAGATGACAGAAAAAGAAAAACATTCAGATTATCGCCCAAATATGTTCATATTTCATGCTTAACACAGTTTGATAGAAAGGAAGATTACGTAATTGGGTCCAAGATGGGCACCAAAACTTCTCTTAAGAACACCCTTTGAATCACAGTTCAGCCTATCAACTTGTAACCACACGTAGGTTCCAGATACCTGTTCATAGGTCATTTACTTACTCTGCATAATACTAGAAAGTTTATGGCTATATGTATGACATATCATCGACTGTCAGGTAATAGTGTGGATATTTCTTTCATAAAATTGGGTCAATTTGGTTAATCCTTCTATATATCTAGAACCAAAAGAGATGAAAGTATATGTATAACTACTCTAGATTTCAGATAACACAAAGAGACAATTTTTTCATATGTTCAAAATTCATGATTTTGGTATCATAAGTTTTTCATAAAACTAGGCCAGTTTGAATAAATCTGTCCATGTAATCCAGAACTAAAGAAGCTACTTTTTATGTCACTTATGATAAAGCAAAAAAAAAATGCTACATGCTGGAGTAAGCTTCTACATCTTAATATTTCTCTCCCGCTTCAAGTAATTACATGCAGGCAAAAGTGCAAAGAGACATCTTATCCTCTTCTTTTACGTAATGTGATTTCCAATGGAGTATGGACCCCTACTTGTAGGTGATTGTTTAAGAATCTTATTGCTATGATAAGTTTAGCA
>DF365095.1:1314-27389 GCA_000787875.1 Solanum virginianum
CAATACTTGAAACCTTGAATATTTATTTCATACACATAATTGTGTTTACAATATTATCTTGGTTTCCAAAAATTTTGAAAATTGACACATAATCTCCAAACTTCCCAGAAATTGTAACCATGATTCCGAAGTTCTTAATTAGTCCAACGTACCAAAGTACAGGTTCTAACAATAGTTGTCATCAAAACTACCTAACAACACATCATTAATCTCCAAACCAAATGGGTATCATTTTTCCATAAAAACCAATATATGGCACAGATATCAGTACAATATGCTACTAGTACTACTTACACATCCTAAACATGTTAGTTCAATAGAAAATAAATGTCCTTAGGGAAAGAACGTAGGCAAGAAAACCCCTTGAACTAAAAAATTAGAATAGATATGGGCCTTGGTTACTCAGACTTTGTTGAGGCCTATAACTATCCATACCCCATCAGAAAACACTTGCATTGTCCTCAATGTAGAAAAATATAGAAAATGTAAAGCATATGGGTCAAAAAGAATATACTTGGGTGCCTAAGCCCTCGTCTCAGTCTATGTCTGACCACCCTCA
Organism: Solanum virginianum; assembly: GCA_000787875.1. NCBI lineage: Eukaryota > Viridiplantae > Streptophyta > Magnoliopsida > Solanales > Solanaceae > Solanum > Solanum virginianum. The sequence continues at coordinate 1,874 of DF365095.1, forward strand.
ACCTGCTAGGTGGTCTTCTCAATGGTGGCAGCATGTCTAGAGGGTTCGATACCTCTCTCTATCTCTAGCTCATGTTCTTATCAGTCCATCTTATCAATAATAGAGGCTCGTGTTGCAGCTTCCACTTGTGCTCACTCTAGCCTCTTCGCCTCTAGTGTAGCAACATTAGGATCATTAGAATCAAGATGATGCCTCTTCCTAGAAACACAGACTAAAGGCTCACCATTGAATCAATCAACCATCCCTGTATCAACATCGAGCATAGGAATCACTAAAGGTACTGAAGATGTTGCCCTCATATCTATGAAGAGCTACTACATCTCCGCTCGGATGGTTATCATATTAGGAATCTGAACTGAACTGAGGTGACACTCTACATCTCTCAAAAACATCTAAATGTATATGTAATAATGCTAGTATCTCTTCAATAGTGGTTGTGAAATGTACCTATGTGTGATCCCCAGACTCGATAATGGACTAGCGAACCCAAGGCCAAATCTAGTGCAGCAACAGAGCCAACTGGGACTCAATACGAACCTATCTCTATACCAGAGTCTGAATAGACTTTAAAGACATATATACCATGTGTTAGAACCCGTATTGTAGTTTATTGGAACCGTTACAGAAAATTAGGACTAATGTTGCATTCTTGAAAAATTTGGGACTTAAGTGACATTATTAAAAAGTTTGGGACTCAAGTAGAGTTTTCAAAACTTGGGTTGTTAGAATTCATATGTCCTTAATTGGACCTTTGCATGTCCTTATTTGGTTAAATTAGGAAAAGTTTGGGGACCAAAGTGAAATTTCTAAGATATGGAGTCTTAAAGAAGTATAAGGGATGCCCCACCTAAAAATTTGTTAAATTTCTATTGGTACAAGTGTTGGGAGGGACCCTTGAAGCTTCCTACAAGAAAATTCTACACAAAACATCAAGAACAAGCAAATCTTGCTCTCGGGTTACTGTAGCAAAAATTAGAATTCGCATTTTTTAATTCTACAATTATTTTGACGCTACAAGCTTGGTATATTGAGTCTTCTAAGTAGCATGGAGGTGTTTGTTGACTAAGAAAACACCTCTTTCTACGACTTTGGCGATTTGGGTCCATTTAAGGGGTTGCAAAGGTATGATAATTTCTAACCTTGTTTTATGTAAAATAAAGATTGTATGTATGTTGGAGTATGTTAAATTGAAAGAAAATCTTGAAAAAATAGTATGCTAAAGTGAATTATGAATATTGGGGGTTAAGGGTCGAATTGTAGACATGTATGTATATAGTGTTAATTTAGATGGTGTAATAGGATTCTTGGAGGGTAATAGAATACTTTAAAATGATGTACATGTATATATAATATGCTACCCTATTTTGTAATTGTGATGAAAATAAGGTTCTTTAGTGAATTTGGTGAAGTGATGGCCTTGGTAAGGCTTATTATTGATTGTTGGGTGGTTGTTGTTGTTATTGTTGATTATTTTGAGTTGAGTTGATTCTCGGGGCAGCCAATATTCTAGGGGAAGTGCTGCCAAAAATTTTATAAAATTAGGGGCAAGATTTGAGATTTGAGGACCGAAAAGGCTTTTAGCTAACCATTGGCGTTATTGTGAATTGTTGTAGACGTTGGACATCCGAAAGTGTAAGTTAGATTAACTTTGCGTTTGAATTAGTTGAAGGAGTAATTGAGGTATGTAAAACATTTTTTTTGTCTATGGCATGATTTAGTAAACTTAGCTACTAATATAAGTTTCGTGAGATCCCTCTTCCCTTGCAATTTGGACTCAAACATGTTCTATGTTCATTTCTTGGTATTCTTATAGAAATTAATTATATTTTGTCCCTTGTGCATTTAAAGTCCATAAGTTGTAAAAGTATAGAAAATTTGATACGTTTGAAAGAATACATTTTCTAACACTTTGAAAATATCCTTTGGCATGATTTAATTAAATATGAAAAATATTGTAAGTCTCGGAAGATTTCAATTCAAGTCTAAATATGTTCTATATTCATTCCTTACCACTCTTATGCATAATTACCTACATCCTTAGCTTTTGTGTTTTTAAAAATCCATGAATGGTATGAGTTTGAAAAGAAGTTAATTAGTTTGGAAAACTATTGGTTCTAATTGTCCCAAAAATATAAACGTTTATAACTTTTGATAGAAATCCCAAATTACCATAAAAATCATTCTGAAATGCTTCGTAGTAGTTCGTATGGTCTAGGCTAAGTATGTTCCTCCTGAGTCAGGCTAGTTCAATTTTCCATCGACTGTGGGACCCGCGATACTCTTCTAGGCAAATTTGGTCACTTTTAAAAGAATGTGGAACAAATAATACTTTGTTTTCGAATATGAATATTTTACTTATCCTTTAGAATTATGACAATTATTTTGTGCCTATGATTATGCCCAACTTTGCTTGTGCTTATCATGATATAGATATGTTATGATTCGGCGATATGTTGTGATTCGGCGATCTGTTATGTTTGGCGTTATGTTGTGCTTGGTGTTATGTTGTGCTTGGCGTTATATTGTGTTGGACATTTTGCTGTGATTTGGCATTATACTTGGGTGCAACTCAGTAATTCAAGCGGTCCAGGATTAATATATTGATGTTATGACTGGGCGCGACTCGTGATCCGAGCGGTCCAAAACATATCCTTTGTGGACGTGACTCATGGTCCGAGCAGTCCAAGACATCTCCTTTGTGGACGTGACTTAGTCCTAGCACTCCAAGACATATCCTTAGTAGGCGTGACTCATGGTCTGAGTAGCCCAAGACATATCCTTAGTGGACGTGACTCGTGATACGAGAAGTCGAGGACATATCTTTAGTGGGCGCGATTCATTAACCCAAGCGATCCAACTTTTGCATTATACCACTTCTATATTAGGATTTGTGAGTATAGGGATGCCTGACTCACTTATCCTATGTTTGGTATGTAACGGGTGAGTGATTTTTATGCTTTAAATTTTTGTCTCTAATGCAATTTCATTTTACACTCTTTGCAGGATTATATTTTGTATAAGATGATATTCAGTTTACTTGAATAAAAATTATTAAGTATTGGAGTGAATTAGTTGGGATAGTTAACTGATTCCAAATTTAATTTGGTATAGTGATTTACTTGGTTGATTGATTTTGCTGCATGATAAACACTCCCTTCATCATATTTATGTGACACTTCAGGAATATTTGATAAAATTGGTCTCTTTGTCTTTCTTTTCACATTTGGCAGTTAGTGTTTGTAAGCTCTATTTAAATATTTGTTGAGTTTTTATATTTAGATATACTAGGTTTACTGCATGTGCATTGTACGTGTATACTTAATCTTGAACCTAACTTCATTATTAGTTGTATAGTGTATTTGTAGGTGTATGTTGTAGCTAGTTTGTTAGTCACTCAGTGAGCATATATTATCAATTTTGCATCTTAAATATGCCATATCATGATATCTATAAAATGCTGACCAAAAAAAATAATTGGGGTAAGCCGAGTGGGAAAAGGTAGAAGTGTAGATACTACAAAATCAAGGGATAATTTACATAGAGTAACCCTGAAAATGTACCATAATGTTAGAAAAAGTCTAAATGTGATTCACGGCGAAGGATGTTCGTGTGCAGGGGAGAATCTGAATAAGAGGAAGTAATTGTAGACTATTTTAGTGTGTTTATGTAGTTGATGGTGAGAAGCAGAGGAGTAGGCATCCTGTGCACTATGCATGATTAGTATTTTGGAAAGTAGATATTTTGTGTTTTGAATCGTGAAAATAGACATTTTTGATATTTTTGGATATATACTGCTCTCTGTACGTTCGTTTAAGTTATCCCTCAGTTTCATGTATTGGGAAGTAAGTATGTCGGTATTTTGGGTATGCATTTACCTTTATACCTTGGCCTTGTTTGCTATACACCTTATGTTCTGGTAAGTAAGTACTTTGATATTTCGAGTATGCATTTAACCATAATACGTTTGTTTTAAAGGTTGCCCTGATATATGTACTCTGTACTTTCTGCTTTACATATTCGGTACGTACCTCATACTGACCCCCTTTGCTTCGGGGGCTGCGTTTCATGCCCGCAGGTATAGACATATAGGTGAGAGATCCACCAGCTTAGGATTCTGACTGCTACTTGAAAGGCTCCTTTGCTTCGGAGCAAACCCTGGGTATATACACTTGTTCACTATTTTTGCATATATGTTGATTCGAGGGTACGATGGGGCCTTGTCCCGTCCTTTGACTCTATGTGTCCGTATAGAGGTCTGTGGATGCCTGTTGTATAGGCTATGACAGTTTGTACGACTATATATACATATGTTATGTATGTTGGGCAGTTTTAATCGCAGCAGTGACCTTGTCGGCCTGCATATGTATTTGTTTGATGATCTGTCTGGATTTCTCTGCGTGCAGGGTATATGGGTTAGTATATAAACAAAGGAAACTCTGCCAAAATTTCTCTAAAACAAGATATATATATATATATATATATATATTGTCTGGCTTTGTATTTGCGTCTAGGTGCCCAATATCGAGCACTAGTCACGGCCCACGGGGTTGGGTCGTGACACCATGCCTAGGGGGTGAGGACATATAGGTGTAGCCTCTGGTACAATAGTTGAAGTGGTAGTGGGCCCTATCTCCTCCCTAATATCAGTCCATGGGGGGCCCTCAATCTCTGTAGTAGCAGCAATAGAGGTAGTGGGCTCAGCTTGTGGTGCCTCGATAAACATCATTGGTAGTCAAATAAGAGGATGTAGTGCTCACAAATAACCACAGGATTCTCATCAAGGTGACATCCTGAGTCTGCTAACCTCAATCATCATGTCCACATTATGCAATATCTCCACCCCCACCTCTATACATAAATAGTAAATCAAGCATAGGAATGGGATGTATGTGGACCTCTTTAGAGCATACTCGTATATCTCCTCCACTATATATCAACCCAAATTTATAGCATAACTAGCAATGATGTTAGTAACCAACACAGTATGGTCCAGTGTCAAAGTATTATTTGGTTTGGTTGATCGGTCCGTGTACATACCACCGCCCACCAAAATATATCGGCGAAGCTGAGTGAAGCCTTCACCATTGGTGTAGAACTAGATATCTAGTCAGAGTACTGGCCATGCCCAGCTATATGATTGGTAATCCACCTCATCAAAGCAACCTTTTAGGCCATAACCCTCATCAGTGCTCTGTCTCTGGTCTGCCCCAACCTATAATCAAATTGTCATCATAGAGGCCTGGTAATTGGGACCAAATAGAAATCTCTTAATAGTGGTCTCTAATATGTCGACAAGGACTCCATGCACTATTTAATGTGTTAGAAGGGGCTGTATAAGGGGATTCCCATTCTTTAGGGTCACCTCAATGATGATAATAGCATAAGATACATAAAACTCCTAAACCAATGTTAAGAAGTACTTCCCTGACAGGGCTGCTAACTAATCCAAGTTGTACTGGGCTATGGTGTCTCATAGAATGGGAGTGCTATCAAATCCAAAAGTCTTGATCCCTGGCTCCTTAAAAATAGTACAGACCTGTCGACTCCTATCATCATATTGGACATCCTCCCTGTATATGTCTTGCATGCGCCGGATAAACTATCATCTTGTCAATCCAACTTGAGGGGTTAGTGTTGGGGTAGACTATACGGACTCAAACCTTTACTTCTCACCTAAATTAGAGTCCTCTCTATCTCTGGACCCTGATCAAGACTCTTCGCTGGAGTTTATCATCTGGGTCAAGCTGCTCTACTGATCACCTCCCTCTTCAGATTGGGGAGGATAAGCAACTATGTCCTATGTCTGGGCTAGTAATATCTTGTCTAGATACCGCCCTAGTATGTTGTTACTCAATGCCCTCATCCGGTTGGAGGTTGACCACTTCTAAGGATCCACTGGCATTAAGACTAGCATCGATATTAGTAGGCTCATCATAGAGTCGGCATTCTATAAGGCTCGTATCTCATCTCTCTTGGGATGAGGAGTTGTAGTACCTGAATAAACAAAAGAAAAGCATGGATGATTCTTACGAGTATAGAAAAGAAAATCAAAAAGTAAACAAAAATGTTCACAGAAGGACCTACGAAGGCTTATCTATGGACCATAGTGTAAATTATGAGCCATAGAAGTCCTTTGTAGGAAACAGGGCATACTAAATTTGTCTAATAGAAGTGTACATACAAGCCCAATCACAACTTGTAGCAGGAACTACGAGTTGTAGACTGGGCTATAGGTACAACATTAGAAATCACTACTTGCAGGCATGGAATTGACGAACATTGTTTATGGGTATAGTTTTAACTACAACTCGTAAATAGGTTCTTTAATAAACAGGTTTGTCTAGTAACATTTCAAAAAAACCAAGTCATTGACATCTACTTACGAGGGGCAACTATAGTCCATGGACTAATCCACAAGTCATAAAAGACCCTCATGCTATTGAAAAACAGCAACCTGAGTGTTCTAGTTTGCCATTCGATTTCATTTGTCAATATAAACTACAAAGTCAGCTAAGTCCTAGTTAAGGTAAGATTACATGTTTACTCAAGTGCAATGACTAGGTCTCAATAATAGGGCGCACAAAATAATCCAATATCGAAGCAACAGTGCCAAAATTTGATCACCTCCATCTAGTGATAAAACTCTATGAAAGTATGGATAATTGTACTGTTGCTTCACCTGTGAGAGATAATTGGAAGATACAAAGCCCAGTGGCATCCATGTATAAATTCTGATTTCCCATTATACTCTTGAAGAAAAAAACAAAATTGTGTAGATGGTTATGTGGATCCTCTGATGGTAGACCCAAAAATAAATCTCTATGATGCAACGTCGGAAGTAACCCACTAGATATGACAAACATGGTATCTTCTAGTAGAGGATGTAACACGATTGCTCTTGTAACTTCCAATGCTGTAGGATCAAGTCTGTAAGGATTCCACCCATTTCCTGTCACTTGTTCATTTTGTGTGATTGGGCATCCATCACTATTGGTAGTGATGGGCTCTGATTTCTCGAGTTAAGTGTAGCATTATTGGCATTGTCTTGATCGATTCTTCTCAACATTCTTTGGATTTTTGGATCAAACAAAGTCAAGGGAATGCCTCGACTTTGGGTATTGGGCATACACTACACATGTAATGCTGAAAGAAAAACAAAAATAAGAAAAAAATGTAAAATAAGGAAAATAAGGGTTAACTCACAAATCACCTTAATTAAACCAATCTTAAAGTTGTATTCCTCGGGAATAGTACCAAAATTTAATCACTTCCAAACTACACCTTCCAATTAAGGTATAAGCGGTTGCTCTCCAAATCAAGGTCGATCGCACGAGGAATAAGGTCAAGACTTGGTATAATTAAAAGCAATTAAAATTAATTAATTAACTTATTTCCTAAAAGGGGGTTGTGATGAAATATAATAAATAAACCTAAACTAGCACCAAAAAGTCAAGTACAAGTGTTGTGAAATCAGTGAGAAAAGTAACTAGAGTATTGTGTTCCCCATGAATTCCTACCTCAGTGTAGCCAGATAATCGTAACCTTTTCTAGTGTGTAGCATGGAGAACTAGTAAGTTATGTTCACCTAACCTTTTGATCAAGGAATTAGGCAAATTTTACCATGTGATTTGATCCATCCTTGAGGTGTTGCATTACTAACTCTTACCTTGTTCTAGTACAACCATTCCTTCATCTATTCAGGTTGATTAGATGAGTGTAATCACGTCGAATCCTGCTATTCTATTTCTTTTCCTATTCGTTACCCCCTTGATCTAGTAAGTAAGAATTAGGAAAGTTCTAACATTGGCCACCATTAAAAACCAATCAAAACGAAAAGATAAATAATACATGCCTGCATAACTTTTTAACGATTATGAATTATCCAAGTTTTACTTTGTTAGTTCTTCATAGTTCTTGTAACCCTAGTTGTGGATATAGCTACTCATGTTCATCATAGATGAAAGAATCATGTTATGGATTTGCATAATTAAACACTTACAACAATGAATTACAGAACACAAAATCCAAATTCTTCACAAAACACACAAGATTGTAATAAGAAGATAATGTCAAAAGTAGTTCACAAGCAATCTCCAAGAAAAAAGTATCAATCTCAAGTATCAAGTTCTAGATGGTCTAACTGGTCTTTGTCTAATAAAAACATAAAACCTATTTATAATAAGTAGAAACCACATCCTAAAGTAAATAGGAAAACTGGAATCAAGAACTTATACAAGAGTTACGAGCCATAGATGCAATCACGACCCATGACTGGCCTTCATAGAATGCAATGCACAAAATTTTTCCTCAACATACAAATCCTTCCTATAGAGTGTCTTCTAACTTGTGACTCATAGGAGGTTTTATCTAGTGTCTCTTTAGCAATCCTTCAAAATCTCTAATTCTCAAGGTACGAACACCTGTCACCTGACTTGCGACCCATGGAAGCCTCCATCTGGTAATAATTTAGCATTCATGCATAATTTTTTTTATCTTTAATACATAGACATGCATATGGACTATCGAACAGTCTATGACTTATCTAATAACATATAACTTTACCTTTTGAAAATCAGCCTTTCATTGAATTTAACAATTAAACTCATCTACAGCTCGTGGAATGATCCATGGCTAGTAAAAAGTCTTGTAACATCTCCCAAATCTACAATCTGCTCAACTTAGCCCACAAACATCATGATTCCAGTAATCCTATAAAATCAATATAAAAACACATCAAACTTACTTACATTACTTTGAGAGCACACAAAATTCTAATTTTAAAGCATCAAAAGTATCATATTTTGGTAGCACATCAAGGTGTTAACCTTTTAGAGACTCCTAGCCTTGATACCAATTGATGGAATCTTAGGCTTCCATTGAGTACAATGGACCAAGTCCCTAGTCATAATAACAATGAACAGAAATAGCTAAAATAGTAATGGGAACAAAGTAAAACAAGACAAGCTATTTTATGTGGAAACCTTTTTGCTCAAGGGAGTAAAACCATGACCTGTCCTCATAGGATTTCAACCCAACTTCATTAAACCTCAAAGGAGTAAAGCTTTTGATTACAACCTTTTTCAACCAAGGAACCTAACTCTAGATCCCTTCCCCTCTCACTGAGATAATTCTACCATAGGTATGAGCCAACAAGTAGCTACTCCACTGCCTATTAAATTGACTAACTCTAGCCAACATAGATTTCAATACCCTTCATAGCTAACTCTAACAATGAAGAATTAAATGTTGCTTTAAATATAAGATCTCTTTATATATTAGGAGTCAATTCATAATATGCAAGCAACATTTTAGCATAATGAAGTACATAAAGTAAAGATACAAATTGAATTTTTCTTTCTGAGTGTACTACTCGAGAGCTCACCATGAACACTCACTCAATATGTGCAGAAACATTCAAAATTTATCTTCAAGAAAGGTTGGTTATATATACCCAACACCATCACCATTTGGAGAAGTTTCATTGTCTAGACAATTTTTGCATAGTAGGCTGACGCACACTAACAAATAACAAACTTGTAAGTGCACAGTGTACTATTATCAGATATCACTTTTAGGATCATAACACACATAGGGTCAGGTCCTTCATCTATTTCTTATTCCATCATTTGTTAAATAATCAAAACATAATAGCATCAGGCAGCACAAATACTGAGCAGAGGGTTGGTTGAAGGCTATATATGTTAGAACTAATTGTATTAGTTGATTTATATAACTGACTTTATGGTTGTGTACCATTTTTAAGGATACTTATGATAGGTATACTAACTGCCTCTTATACTCATGATTATCAAGGACTGACAGAGTACTTATTTAATATGTAGAGTGTACCTATGACTGATATATTGATTGTCCACCATATTTATGATTATCTATTATTGGTTAGGACTTAGTTTGGGATTAGGCTAGTGATGCCTTAGACCTACACTAGTCAGGATTGGTAGACTGTTATACCTATATCTGGTGTAACTTGAAAGGCATAGTCTTATGGACTAGTAGACTTGAGTCCGTAAAGTTGAGCCTTAGATAGGCATGATGAGACAAGAACCTTTATTATTCATACAATTGGTTGTCTATCTTGGAATGTTCTTGCAATCCATCAGATTCTGCATGGATATAAAGGTGATCGACAATCTTACATTGAAACTCAGAATAAGGTCCCATACAGTTAAAGGGACAAGGATTTCCCCATAATTATGCATATCTCCTCCCACTAGGATATGTATAAACAAGGATTAGTTACATTTTATACACTTCTAGTTAGAGGCTATACCATTAGTGGCACTACCGGTAGAGGGTATATTTGGACTAGTACGAGGCCGAAGGGCCAAGGTAGACCACTGAATACATCTAAACTTATCATGGTGAAAGCTCGGTTATAGCTTGGGTTGGAGGTCAAGTGTTAGCCTAGGTTGAAGTCTAGGTTGGGGTATAAAGTTTTGATCAAAGACTAGAATAAATTGTCGTAGAGAGGGAGAGAGACGATAATTCTTGCACAAGTTATCAGATTACTCCAGAATTAACATTGTCATAGCTTACTCTAGCATACACCTCTTCACCCAATTATTGTGTGTAGGTGTACCTTTGGGGCTTATAGGGGCCCCATTGGCATACAAGCATAAATAGTAGGGCCTTACACCCGCATACATCACTATACCTTTTCCTAGTTCTTATTACTTCTATATTTATCGGCATGCTTAGTCTAGTTCTTATGGTTACACACTCATGGAGTTGTATTCTGAGTTATCCTACTTTTACTATTCATATGCAGTCGGCCTATGATGCCTACTAGATACCATATTTCTGGGACTCGCCCTATAGTCTACATCTATTCCATGATATAGGTCATAGAATGAGCTAGCAATGTTGATTCTCCCTATTGCAGCTATGATATTTAGACACTAGAGGTAAGTAGACGTTCCTGGATCCTTCTAGTCTCCATCGGTATCTGTGGCCTATCTTTTGTTTCTGACAGTTTCCTTGTATATTATTTTTGTTTATTATATGTATAGAGATATATTATGAGTGAGCTATGTTGTATCGCATCTACAGTAGTTTTATACAGGTGACTTTTTGGTCCTGGAAGGTTTGGTTTAGTGTTTCTGTATGTTCATATATCTAGTATTGAATTGGGTTTCTTTATGCTAGTTCTTAATTAATTCCTGTTAGAGAACCTTCTACCCTTATGCTTGTTACTAACCATTCGTGGTTAGGTTTTGGCTTGCCCAACGAAGGGTTAAGGTTGGCACTATCATGACTTGTACACATTTTGTGTTAGATATATACCTATTTTTTATGAAACTATTTGTTGTACTTACATACTGATCATAACTAAAATGAAGATATTTGAGAGTGAAGGGTTAGGTAGGATGGTATAGATTTTTTAAAAAGAAAAATAAAAATAATATCTAAGAAAATTTTTAGAAGGGAAGTTGGGTTTTGTTTTTGGGGGAGAGGGGATGGATGGAGTGGATGAAGTAACAATTTTTTAAAAAAAATTTATATAAGAAATTTTAATAAATTAATTAATATTTTGGGGTCTTTTTTGGGGGAGGAGTGTTACGGTGGGAGGAGGTGATAGAATCGGGTAAGAAAAATATTTTAAATTTTTTTATTAATCATACTGTAATCTTTTATTTAACTAACGTTAGTAATTTCTTTAATTTTTGTCAAAATAAAATATTTTTTTTCATATTGTAATACCCGGTAAGCTAGAAAGTCGGACATGGAATAAAAGTTGGGAATCTATTCTAAAGGGAGTACGAGTCCAATCTATGACTCATAGATGCTTCTACGGGTCATAGACAAGGTCTCTTAGATGACCCTAACACTTAGAATTAATTTGAAAATTTGGGATTCAGTGTACGAATAGCTTTTGTGGGTGGCTATCGTGTTTACAAATCATCAATAGTAGTCGTGGTTTAGATTATGAGAAGGGTAAAACAACGACCAATAGGGCGAGTCCTGTCTACAGGTGATTGTCCTATTGGTGGATCATAAATGTAAGAACCCATAACTTAGGAAGTTAGAAAGTACAAAAGAAGTGGAATTGGAAATGTTGCAAGTCAAAAGTAAAAGCACCTTTTAAGTTTTGTGGTTCAAACGATGGTTGTAAATAGGGCTCGTGGAGAGGATAGCTTGGATAAAAAATTGACTAAGTGTAAGAGAAATGTATGAAGGGTGTTTATGACCCGTGATGGAACTATGGACTGTAGAAAGGGTTTGTGGGTTGATGCCTTGAGTTGATGGAAAATATGACTTCTGAAGTTGGAACTACGAATGAACAGGATGACTCATAGTCCTATTTACAAGCCATAGTTTGGTCTCGTTGATTGGGTCTTGAGTTCAAAAATTTCCTAAGTTTTAGGGTATTCCATGATGGTATCTACGACGTATAAACCAATCTACGAGTCGTAGATTGTTCTCGTGGATTGATCTTCAGATATCAAGTTTTAGAAGATTCAAACGTTTAGCACGACGAAACCCCAAGTACAATCTGTGGGTTTGTTTTGTGACCCATAATTAAGGTTGTGGTCTGCAATCTAGAAATTTTAATGAAGGGCATTTTTATCCTTTCCTTGTGCCCTAAGCCTGAAACTATATCATTTTGGGATTCTTTTACCTCCCATACCAAACCTAATCCCTCATTCACTCTTATTTTCACCATTCCAAACTCTCCTAAAATTTTCTAGGGCAAAAGACTCCCTAAGATAAGGCAAGGCCTAAGGTTTCTTCCAAGGGATTTTTTCTTTAACTTCTTTAAGCCTTTTCTCAAGGTCATTATCAAGTATGTGAGCTTGATTTGTGGTTCCTTTCACCCACAAATACCAACCATAAATCCTTTTACCTTCTCTTTATGTTCTTGAGACATTATGAGTTCCATGAGCATGTTTTAAATATGGTTTTAATGGCATATTTTCATGTATTTTGACTCTAATGATGTAATGTGATAAAGTAATATGAGTTCTTATGGTTATCAAATTAAATGTTATAATTTCATTATCTAGGTTTTCAATATTGATATGGGATATTTAATCATGGTTTTAACTTGATAAATTTTATTATAATCTTGCATCATTTTCTTAAAGCATGTGATTTTGAAGTCATTGTCTAAGCCCACTACGTTTAAGATGGTTATAATTTGATTTTGATGATAAGGGTCGAATAGTAAGTTTGAATGTCATGAATGTTGCCAAAGATGTAAGCATATTACAAAGCCCTTAATGATATTTATGATAGACCCTCAATGTGAAAGGTCAATTCTCACTTGAGTGGCTTCCAAGTTAATGAGCTACTCCTATACATTGCTACATACAATTCTAAGTTATGATTGCATAATGATGTTAAATGATTTAAAGTATTCCATGGGATTGACTTAGCACCGAATGGGATATTGAGATGGGGTTTGTTAAGGGAACCTTAGAAGCAACCACTTGTCTCATTAACTATTTGCAACTATAGGAGCCCTTGTACACTAAGGCCAGTGGATCCACAATAGTTATGTTAAACTAAGATATACATGCATAAGTTGATGGAGTTCTACCTGGTAAGTGGACTCCCTGTGTTAATATAAGGGGTTATATTGGATTCTGTGTAGTAAGTTACATGGTTTTATATATAGGCTATGGTCTTCTCCCACAACTTACGAATTTGATTTTTATATTGCTTTAAACTTGCTTCCATGTTGCATTGATCTTTACTTTATATTGAACTTTATTCCTTGGCTATGGTTAAGCATGTTTTGAATGATGATATTACAATTTCATACAAGATAGCATTATAGTTTCATGTTTGCATTGCATCTCACATACTTAGTACATTCAAATGTACTAATGTTTAGTTTGTCTACATGATGTTACCATGTAGGGACTGACACTCCTCCTCCATCACCAACACATGGCTAGCTTTGACATTCAAAACTAGTAGTTGATTGGTGAGCCTTTTAGATTCGGGGATTTCACCTCTTTCTCCATGTTTTGTATCTTTGAGACATTTATGTAATTTGAGTTGTGTATGGAGACTTTTACTTTCTATCTTATTTTCATGATTTTTGTTCTGAAGGGAGCTTTGGGTATGTTTTATCCCCTGTTAAGCCTTTATGTAGAATGGTATACTTGGACGTTATAATTTGAGTTGACTTCTTTCCATGTTTCAAATGCTTGAATGTTTTCCTTGGTCCGATTCCCCACTTTTAATTTTGCTTAATGTTATTTGACCACCTATGAATTCTTGATGAACACTAAGAGACTTGGATGAGGTACATCCAAGCCCATTATTCATCACGTCACGACTAGGCCTTGGGCTTGGGTCATGACAAAATTCTATTTAGGCAAATCTTGTGAGACAAGGCAAACCTCAGTACTGAGTTTAGGCGAATCCCATATGGTGGGCCTAACCTCAGTGAGGATGTTGAGTCTATAGAGGGGGGTGTATGTAACAGCCCATCTTAAGATGATAAATCCCACATCAAAAAAACATAGGAGAGATGTTGGGTATATAAGCAAACTAGCCTTACCTACTCGTGATTAATTTTATAGCCTTGTGGATCTAGGCCCAAAGTTGACAATATCACTAGTAGGTTGGGTTATTATAGATGGTATCAGAGTCACTCTTGTATTAGCCTTCTCGATGTAGGCCAGAGTTCAACTAACTTTAGGCAAATCCCAGTGAGGTGAGGCAAACCTTAGTGTTGAGTCTAGGCGAATCCCATATAGTGTTGTGAACCTCAGTGAGGACACTAAGTCCATAGAAGGGGTGTATGCAACAAACCATTTTAAAATGACAAATCCCACATTGGAAAAACATACGAGAGATATTAGGTATATAAGTAAACAAGTCCTACCTACTAGTGATACATTTTAAAGTCATATAGGCCTAGGCCTAAATGAGACAATATCACTAATGGGTTAGGTCATTATAATAAAAGGATGGGTTTATAGTTTGGATCAAGGGTGGTGAAAGTGACTAAGTATTGTTGGGGTTTGTGAGGGGTGTTCTACGACCCCTGCAATGAATTATGAACCGTAGTTGAAGTCATAGTTTTATCACAAACTTTATGTTTCTATAGAATTTCTACGAACATACAGGATAAGCCATAAATGAAACTATGGGCCATAATTGTCCTTTATGATTTAAGATCCCGAGATAATAGAAGTTACCTATTTGTATGAAATCCCTTGTCAACAAACCATGGATTGATTTACAATCCATAGACCCCCCTTTGTAGATCCTCCCAACAGTTTTTAATGAAGGGTCTTTTGGTCATTTCCTCCTACCCTAAGTCCTAAACCACATATTTTTAAAACTAAAATAGCCTATATTCACCCCCAAACCTTACCAAATCACTCCTCTCCCAAACTCTCAAATCGCTCAAATTCTCTCAAGCTTTCAACTCCTTGAAGCTTCCATTGGAGACTTCAAGTTAGGATTTTAAGCTCCTCTCCTCAAATCTAAATTTCCTCTATATATATTTCACCCAAGGTAAGTGGGCCTTTATTTATGGGTACCTTTCACCCATAAACCCAACTAAACCTTCTTCTTTCATTAAAGTTTCATTAAAGGTATTTTAGGGTTTTCATGATTTCAACTTAAATTCTGTGTATATTGTTGTGTATCATACTTTCTTATCTAGTTATGCATGAGTTATAATAAATTACATGAATTACATAAATTTTAAGTGATTTCACATATATGCTACCTAGTATGAAATTGCCAATAGGTTCCTTCAATTTTGAATTAAATTGTCCTAAGTTATATGATTGTACATAGATTCACTTTGTTTACATGATTTCAAGCTTATTGATGGTGAAACCATACATTGTCCTAATCTTTGTGACAGGTTATGATTATGGAGGTTCCAACTATGCAAATAAATTCATGAATAGGGTGACCTAAGACCCTACATTAATAAGAATTGTAATGATGGAAGGCCTACACCCACATTACAGGTATAATTATGAATGAGCTATTCCATGAATATGATTTTTATAAAATTGATTGGTCAAATTGATTTACCTTTCCTCTATGACAAGTTATAAATTATGAAAAGCATGAACTACAATTTTATGACAAGTATGACCTATATTTATGATATGTATTCTGTGGAATTTGAGTTAGCACTGGATGAGGCTTAAGATGAGGCCTCGATATATGGGGTCTTTATATAAAGTCTCCACTCTACGAAACAACCTCTTGGTACATTTAAACATACTAATGCATATTTTATCTCTAGATTATATCACAATGTAGGGATAGTCGGCCATTCTCCTCCTCAGACTTATAGCTAGATTTAGATTTCAGCTTTGAAGATCTTGGTGAGTCCTCGTGCTTCAAAGACAAACCTCTTAGATTCTAGCTTTACTTTTCCATTTGAGATCTTATGAGACTATTCTTTATTTACTTTCGTTTAAGGGTGAGCTAGAGACATGTCTTAGCCCCTGCCAAGTCTAGTATATAGATGCACTATTGGAAATGATGTGTAGAATCCATATGACATTTTAGCCCTTTTATTATGATATTATGATTATACCATTTATTTGGTTTTCCTTCTACTTTATTGTTTATTGATCCATTACCTATGAATGTTTATGTTATGCTAAGAAGTCTATATTGGAATTGCTTTGGGAGTCTCAATTGTCATGTCATGCCTAGGACCTAAATTGGGTCATGAAAACCTTGGTATAAAAGCACAAAATTTTAGAATATCCTAAGGAGTCCAACATGTCGTGTCATATAGAGTCTTATTCATTAGTGTAAAGTGTGCCACACCTATGAATAAGAGTCTATAAAGTGTTTTAGGAATCTTCACTTCTTTCATAATCTATGATGTGCCTTATATTAACTTAAGACTTCTCTTCTCTACTGATTGTTTTTTGCACTTTTTATATAATTCCTCTAAGAAGAGCATTGTTTCAATGAGAAGTCAATGCCAATGAGGATTAGGTTCCACCGGTTTCCCAAGCTCCCTATGGTCCCTTAGAGGAGCAAGTGATGAACACGGAGTTCTGGGCCGCTATTACTATGTTGATTCAAGCTAATCAAGGTATTGTTGCCATTACCAATGCTCTAACCCTGGCTTCTAGAGGAAGGGACATCACTAGAATAAAACCTCATGAATTTTATGATTTCAAGGTGAACAAAGATCCAAGAGTTTAGTATACAACGTGTTGGCTATTATAGGGGTATCCCCAAAAGATAAAACGAAGTTGGTGGCCTACCAACTCAAAAGGGTCGTACAAGTATGGTTTACCTAATGGAAGGCCGAGAGAGTTGATGACGATCATATTGCTTCGAAAGTATTCAAAGTTGCATTTGTTAATCGTTTCTTTGCACTTGATCTAAGAGAAGCAAAGATGATGAGTTTAATAATCTCAAACAAGGAAGAATGAATGTGAGGGAGTATGCCCTCAAGCTTACCATGTTATTCGAGTATGCTCCTTCCTTGGATGTTGAACCCCAATCTACAATGAGCAATTTATCTCAAGATTGTCGTAATTTTGTAGTGAAAAAAGCCAAACTGCCATGCTTGTGAAAGAGATGGATATTTCTCATCTCATGACATATGCTAAGTAAATTGATGGTGAAAATCTTAGCAAAGGAGCGTGAGTGAGTCAAAGAGAGCTCGATTCGATGGTGGCTTCACTAATAAAAAATTTAGTGATGGAAGTGGCCATTTCCAACAAGGCCAAAGGTCTCAAGGTCAAGGATAATCTCAAACTTCTAATCAAAGGTTTGAAAATCATAAGGTGCCATAACCTAAAGCTCAAGGTAGTAGTGGGTAGAATTTTCCAAGATATGCCAAGTGTGGAAGAAAGCATATAGGTAATTGCTTGCTAAGAGATAGGACATAAACTTTTCAATCGCCCAAGTGTTGTTAATAGGGGTAAAAAGGGTTGGCCTCAAGGTTAAGTCGCACAAGGAGAACAAGTGCAACAAGGAGGCGGATAATACGATAACCAATTTTATGCTTTTCATGCTAGACAAAAAGTAGAGGAGACTCCTAATGTTGTTACGGGTATGTTATGGGTCTTCAACTTTGATGTATATGCATTATTAGATTTGGTGGAAACTTGTCATTTGTTACTCCCTTTCTTGCTACTAGATTTAATGTGTTCTCAAAAATCATGTCAGATATTCTTTCTGTATATACTCCCATTGGTGAGTCGATTTTGGCGAAAAGAGTTCATAAAAATTGTCATATGTTTGTCTTGCATAAAGTCATCCCTTGTGATCTTGTTAAACTTGACATGGTTGATTTTGATATCACTCTTGGTATTGAATTGTTATATGTTTCATATGCCTTTATCAATTACAGAACCCATAGAGTCAAGTTTCAATTGCCTAATGAGCCCATTTTTAATGGAAGAGTAGTTATTAGTGTGTAAGAGTTGGTTTATTTCTTGTCTAAAAGAAAGTAAGTTGATCATTAAGAGGTCTATTTACCATTTGGTGTGGGATAGAGATGTCAATTTTATAGTTCCCTCTCTTGAGTCTGTCCCTGCTGTCAAATAGTTTCCCAACGACCTACCTTATGTTTCTTTTAAAAGAGAAATAGATTTTTGTATAGATCTTCTTTTCGATACACATCTTATTTTCATTCCTCCTTACCATATGGACTTTGACATAACTTAAGGGGTTGGGGGGACAATTGAATGACTTGTTGAAGAAAAGATTCATTAGGCCAAGTGTGTCACCATGGAATGCCCCCATATTGTTTGTAAAGAAGAAAGATGGGTCACTCTAGATGTGTATAGAATAATGGCAATTGAACAAGGTGACCAAAAGGAACAACTATCCAATTCCAAGGATAGATAATTTATTTGACCAATTGCAAAGGGCAAGTTACTTCTCTAAAATGGATCTTCAGTCTGACTATCATCAATTAAGAGTAAGAGAGTGTGATATGCCATAGACAACATTCCAAATAAGATATGGCCATTTTTAATTATTGGTAATGTCATTTGGACTAACGAATGCTCTAGAGATGTTCACAGATCCAATGAATAGGGTGTTCAAACCTTACCTTGACATGTTTATAGTGGTCTTCATAGATGATATTTTGTTTTACTCTCATAGTAAGGAAGAACACATGGAACATTTGTGAGTTGTGTTTCAAACTTTGAGGGATAGGCAATTGTATGCAAAATTTAGCAAGTGTGCCTTATGGTAGAGGAAAGTGGCATTTCTTGGTCATGTTGTGTCTAGTGTTAGAATTAAGGTCGATCCAAAGAAGATAGAGGCAGTAGAGAATCGGCCTAGACTATTGTCTCCTTCAGATATTCGGAGCTTTTTGGACTTAGCCGGATACTATAGAAGGTTTAAAAAGGGATTCACGTCTATTGCACCACCTTTGACCAAGTTGACTCAAAAGAAAGTAAAATTGCAATAGCTGGATGAATATGAAAGGAGCTCTCAAACATTGAAGGATCGTCTTACTTCAACTTCTATCTTGACATTGCCTAATGATTTTGATAGTTTTTAATCTACTGTGATGTCTCACATGTTGTTTTGGGTTGTATCTTTATGCAAAATGGTAAGGTCAAAGAATATGCCTCAAAATAATTAAAAGTGCATGAACGAAACTATCTAACTCATAATCTTGAATTAGTGACCATAGTATTTGATTTGAAAATTTGACGCCATTATCTCTATAAAGTCATGTTGGTCGGCACATAAGAGATTGCAATATGTGTTTAACCAGAGGGACTTGAAATAAAGTAAAAGAGGTGCCTTTAACTCTTAAAAAATTATGATATGAGTATATGATACCATCCAAGCAAGTCAAATATTATGGCTGATGCACTTAGTAGGTTGTCTATGGGAAGTGTGGCTCATGTTGAAGATGGCAAGAGGGAATTGGTGAAAGATGTGCATCATTTAGCCTATTTGGGGGTGAGATTAAATGATTCTAATAAGGGTGGAATTCATATGCATAATAGGTTTGAATCATCATTAGTAAAGGATATTATGGAAAAGCAAGACGTAGACCTGATATCTGTTGAGTTGAAGAAATTATGGGTGAAAAGACGGTAGAGATATTCTCATGAGGGGGAGATAGCATACTTTATTACCAAGGCCGAGTGTGTGTTCCAAATGTTGATGGCCTAAGAGATATGATATTGAGTGAGGCTCATAATTCTCAATTTTTATTCATTTGAGTTCCACCAAAATGTATAGGGAGTTAAGGAAGGTGTATTAGTGGAATGGCATGAAGAAGGATATAGCAAGACTTGTAGCGGAATGCCTAAATTACCAGTAAGTGAAGGTTGAGCATTATAGACCAGGTGTTCTAGCCCATGACATTGAAATCCCCACTTGAAGTGGGAAGATGTGAATATGGACTTTGTGATGAGTTTGCCTCATATTTGAAAGTAACATGACTCAATCTGGGTGATTAAGGATAAAATGATGAAATCAACCCATTTTCTACTAGTGAAAACTTCTTTTAGTGCCAAGACTTATGCCAAATTATATGTCCGAAGGTTGGTAAGATTGCATGGTGTCCTATTGTCCATCATGTCGGATCATGATACTTAATTTATTTCTCATATTTGAAAGTTATTTCAAAGAGATCTTGGTACCAAAATGAAGTTAAGCACTATTTTTTATCACCAAACTGATGGGTAATGAAACAACCCCAAAAAGTGCCCGAAAATATGTCTCGGAAGTGCCCAGAATCATAATTTCTATATATCTCAAAATCTATGCGTGATATCAAAAATCCGACTTCATAATCTTGATTCGAAGATCAAACTAAGTAGGAAATGGGGATAACTCTAATCTTAGAGCAAATGAATTACAATTTCATTTTCCCAAAAAACAAATTCCAGTGAGGTTTTTGTGCCAAAGGCACGATGCACCAAGGGCGCACCTCAGTTCATTTTGTGAGCTATTTTTCATATTCGGTCCAAGACTTTTTGGTCTTGGTAATAAGTGTTCTCAAACATGAAAATACCTATCTTTAGCCATATTTCACCCTCATATCATTCAAAACATTTTCCAATACTTAGTCAAACACTTAGCCAAATATTTTACTCCTAAATTCAAGTCTCAAAACTCATCCGGATCTTAAGGTTCTCATTCAATCTTCAAGTCTCTATCTCCAATCTTCATCAAGTCACTCTCCAAAGCTAAGGTATGTGGGTTTTTTCGTTCATAGGTTCCTTTCACCCATGATGCCCAAGCTTTATTTTACCTAAATTTGCATGATTTAAAGTTGATTTACTCATGGATCTTACTTATTATAAAATTTACTGCACACTATGTTGGGGTTTATGAAATTGTGATTGTTTTACTATATTTTAAGCTATGAATCTAAGATCTATGGCGAGGTTTGACGAAGGATTTTGATGTATATTTCTTAAGCATATTACCAAGTATTGAATCATGGTTTTAGATTTCCTTGCATGATTTCATCCCTAAATTGCATGGTTTTACATAACACTACACACTCGCCAAGTGTTTGATAAAATGTCTGGTTATGGTTATCTTGAGGAATTGAAGGCCCAATGCATGTCTTATAAGTTGAATGACCATATGATGATGAAATGAACATATCCATATGGTTTTCTCCTATATAGTATTGGAATGTAACCATGCCTTACTCGGCAATTAGGCGTCGGGTAACCATGTTCAGGGGTTTGTACCTTGATAACTATGTCGAGGGGTTTGTACCTTAATAACCAGGGGGTTTATACCTCGGTCACCAAGGGTGGTAGGGTGCGATAATCCACCAACGTGTCGGGGGGTTTGTACCTTGATAACCATGTCAGGGGGTTTGTACCTCGATCACCAAGGGTGGTAGGGTGCGATGATCCACCAACCAATTGATGGGGTTGGTACCTCAGTCACCAAGGGTGGTAGTGTGAAATGATCCACCAATATGATAGTGGTATCTTCTTATTCATGTATCTTCTATATAAGCATGATTTACTACATAGAATCTCACATGCATACCATATTGTTATATACTACTCATTGTCTATGCTTATGCATTTCTATTATGTTACTTATCTTGTTGCATTGCATAATACATACTTAGTACATTCAATTGTACTAATGCATACTCAATGCCTACATGATTTCACCATGTAGGAACTAGAGCCCCACTTGATCATTTTCCTCCACATGGCTAATACAACTTCTCTCGAGCTTGTTGGTAAGTCCTCGATTCTGGGGACATTTGTGTATGTTCTTATGCTATGTATTTCTACTTTCTTCCTTTGTTGTATACTTGACTATGAGGGTAAGCCCAGTTGCTTGTCTTGGCCCTGGCTATTATCTATGTAGTAGAGGTGTTATTGGACATGTTATATATCTATGCTATGAGCCTTGACTCTCTTGTTTCTTGATGTCTATGATATGGAAGTTTCCGCTTAGTCTCTTGCCCTAGTTTCTAATCTTTTATGTCATTTACTTCCTTTAGTGACCAATGATGTGTGATGATATGTTAAGAGGCTTGCTTGGGGTCCCTTCAAGTTCCCCATGCGCTATGTCACATCTTGGCCCCAGGCTTGGGTCATGACAAAATTGGTATCAGGGCACTAGGTTATTAGATCCTCAGAGTCTAACACACTGCGTCGATTAGAGTCTTATTCATAGTTGTGTTGTGCACCATAACTATGAGTAACAAGCTATGAGACATTTTAGGAAATGTTTCCCTTCTTCATGTTCTAACTCGTGCTATAGAGTTAAAGTAAGGTTTTCCCCCCAATAATTGTTCCTTGCTATGCTAGATCATGCCTAACACAAGAGGAAGGAGAGCCCGCACACCCGAGAAGAAACCAGCTCATGGAGAGCTTCGGGATGCTCTCACTTTACTTGCACAAGTTGTGGCTAACCAATCCAACCAAGGGTCCCAAGCCCCTTATGCTCCTACACTGGCTTCTCATTGAGAGACTTCATGAGGATGAATCCCTTGGAGTTCTATGGGTTTAAGGTAGATGAGGACCCTCAAGAGTTCATTGATGAGGTCTACAAGGTGTTGGCTATCATGGGTATGAGGAAGATAAGGTGAAGTAAGTGACCTATCAACTCAAAGGGGTAGCAAAAATATGGTACAATCAATGGATGGAGAAGAAAGGAGTCAACAATGTGGTTTTATGGGAAAAGTCAAGCGGCCTTTCTTAATCGGTTCTTGTTTCTTGAGCTTAGGGAAGATAAATTGGTGGAGTTCATAAACTTAAAACAAGGATTTTTAAGTGTGAGGGAGTTTGCCCTCAAGTTCAACCAACTCTCAAAGTATGCTCCACACTTGGTTGCCGACTCAAGATCTAGAATGAACAAGTTCGTGATGGGTGTGACCGACTTGGTGAGTGAGGAATGCCAGTCCATAATGTTGATTAGTGACATGGATTTGTCCCATTTGATGACTTATGCCGAACAAATAAAGGAGGAGAAGTTGAGGAAGAGAAAGGGCCATGAGGCCAAGAGGGCCCATTTTGATGGCAAGTTCCAAAGCCAAAGGAGTGGCCGATTCCACCAAGGTCAAGAGTCTTTTCATGCTTCTAATAGGGAGTTTGCTAATGACTTCCCAAGGACCCAAGGTGTTAGTGTTGTGGTTCCTAATGAAGTGTGTCCAAGATGTTGTAAGGGTCATAAGGCCCATGCTTAAGAGATACTAATGCATGCTATGGTTGTCAGGAAGTAGGTTATAGAAAGTTTGATTGCCCTCGTGATTTAAATAAGGATAACGATGCTCATCCTCAAGGCCGGGGTGCCATTGCAATTCCTTTGGGTAGAGATGGCCGACAAGATGGTGCCCCAATGTACAATTAGTTTTATGCTTTACATAGGAGGCAAATGGTTGATGAGGTGCCCAATGTTGCCACTGGTATGTTAAAAGTCTTTGATTTTGATGTGTATGCATTGATTAATCTGGGTGCCACTCTTTCTTTTATTACTTCTCTAATTGCTAAAAAGTTCCATGTTGAACCGGAATTGTTGTGTGAGTCATATGAGGTGTCTACTCCTATTGGCGCATCCATTGTTGCTAGAAAGGTCAATAGAAATTACCCCATTTATATCTTGCATAAAATATTATCTTGTGATCTTGTGAGTTGGACATAGTTGATTTTGATGTTATCCTTGAGATGGATTGGTTGCATGCATACTATGCTTCTATTGATTATTAAACTCTTAGGGTCAAATTCCAATTCCCAAATGAACCCGTCCTTAAGTGGGAGTCATAATGTGGTGGTCAAAGGTAGTCTATCTCTTGCATTAAAGCCCATAAATTGATCTCTAAGGGGTCTCTTTATCATCTGTGAGGGTTAGAGATGTGGAGTCCAAAGTCCTTCCCATAGAGTCTGTTCCAATTGTAAATGAGTTCCTTGATGTCTTCCCAAATGACCTTCCTGGTGTTCCTCCCAAGAGAGAAATAGATTTTGGTATAGACCTCCTTTCTAATACTGTACACATTTCTATTTCCCCTTACCGTATGGTCCCGGCGGAATTAAAGGAGTTGAAGAAACAATTGAGGGACTTGTTGGAGAAGGGTTTTATTAGACCTAGCCAATCACCTTGGGGTGCACCAGTGTTGTTTGTAAAGAAGAAGGATGGGTATCTTAGAATATGTATTGACTACCAGCAACTCAATAGGGTCACCATCAAGAATAGGTATCCTCTTCCAAGAATTGATGATTTGTTCCCAATTGCAAGGAGCTAGCCACTTCTCTAAGATTGATCTTCGGTCCTTGTATCATCAAGTGAAGGTGAGAGAGTGTGATATTCCCAAGATGGCCTTCCAGACTAGGCAAGGGCATTATGAATTTGTGCGTATGTCTTTTGGGTTGACTAATGAACCGGCCATCTTCATGGATCTAATGAAAAGGGTCTTTAAATTCTAACTTGATTTGTTTGTTATGGTATTCATTGATGATTTTTTTTGCCTGTTCTCGTGGTAAGGAGGAGCATAGGGCTCATTTGAGGGTTGTGTTGCAATGATTGAGAGAGGAGAAGTTGTATGCTAAATATGAAAAAAGTGAATTTTAGTTGAAAGAGGTTGTTTTCCTAGGTCATGTGGTATCGGGGGATGGCATTAAGGTGGATCCTAAGAAGATGAATGTGATTAGAAATTGGCCTAGACCATTGACTCCATTAGATATTAGGAGCTTCTTGGGTCTGGCAGGATACTACTGGAGATTTGTGAATGGGTTCTCTTGTATGGCTTCTCCTATGACAAAATTGACTCAAAAGAAGGCTAAGTTACTACCAGAGATTTGTGAATGGGTTCTCTTCTATTGCTTCTCCTATTAAAAAATTGACTCAAAAGAAGGCTATATTTGTGTGGACCAATGAGTGTGAAAAGATCTTCCAAACATTGAAAGATAAGCTTGTGTCTGCTCCTATATTGTCACTACCAGATGGGCTATAGGGGTTTGTTGTGTATTGTGATGCTTCTAGAATTAGTTTGGGATATGTTCTAATGAAAAATGGTGAGCTCATAGCCTATGCTTCTAGGCAACTCAAAGTGCATGAAAAGAACTATCCTACCCATGAT
>DF365094.1:40944-51654 GCA_000787875.1 Solanum virginianum
TCCGAAATCAAATCGGAAGCGTCACTAAAGCTATACAAAAATCTAGGTCCTTACAGAAAATAAGAATGAACTTTTAAGAATAATAATAATAATGATAATATTTGGGAGTAGGAGAAGGGGAAATTGGCAAGAGAATTACAAAGTGGAGAATCGACCAAAGACATATTAAAAGATGAACTAAAAATAAAGAGTAAGGATAAACAAAATTTAGAGTGTTTTATGAAGAGCGGATTGGTAAAAGTAATGAACAACATAAAGTTTTCATCTTTTTATGCCATAATGTCCATAAAGAAACCCTTTCTATTGAAACAAATGATGCTCTTTTTTATAGCTTATCTCTAAATATCTAGATTAAACAGGTTCAAGGAGCAGTAGGCTTTACACTTATTTACCGTCAATTTCTCCTTTTGTTCATCTTTACTTGTCTATTATACTAAAAATAGATTTCTAACAATACTTATTCAATTTATGAAATCAAAAGATAATTTTATACATAGTTCCTAATTTACTATTATCACCAATTATAGTTATTTTTCTATTATATTTTTCAAGACATTGTACTTATTATATTCAAATTTTGATTTGGTAAAACTATCCCTATCATTTACTGCTTTTTAATCCATGTTTCAAATCAATAGTAGATAACTATTGTTGGAAGGAAAGAGTATTTGTCTTAAAATAGGTTTAATAAGCCCCCCTCTTTTTGGCCTATACTTGGTCAAATTTTTTGATGTTTCACCTACGGTGTACAAAACACTTTATATAAGAACTAAAATATGGAAATAGGTTTACATCAATAGTATTAGGCTAGATTCTCCTTAATATAAAGTATTGACATTGGAAATTCATTGTAAATAAAAGTATAAATATGTTTACCATCACAACCCTGCACTTTGATCTTGATTACCTAGACATTTTATGTTACGACCTGGACCTGGGGTCTTGCAGTGACATGGCAAATGGGAACTTGAGAATCCCCAAACAAGCCTCAGTACCAAAATTCACATCATTGGTTCGGAAGCACATTCAAATTAAACACATAGTTCTAAGAGATGGAAAAGTAGGACTCACGCTATAGGGATATCTTACAAAAAGGAATTAGCATGGATTCACATAGCATATAACACATAATGACTAAGGGGCAGGTAAGCATGACTTATGCTATGGGGGCAATTCGAGACATATGATCTTCCACATTTCCACATCAGACATACATATGTATCATAATTCTCATAATCAATCCATAATAGTCATATCTAAAGAATAACCATAATCATAAGGTTCAAATACAACACATAGCTTATAGATCCAATGAAAGTCTATAAGATGTCTAACAACGCCTCTAGTCATAAGATAGTATAGGGACCAAGACATGCCCCAGACTCCCTCAAAGTAAATAACACAAATGGAAGCGTATAGGCAGAGGGATGGCGAATTGTCCTTGGAAGATAGGACTTACCACAACAAATGTCTCAATTATGATCTAGTGTCAAACAGTGGATGAAAGTAATCTCTGATCCCTATATGGTGAGATTATATAGGCAAAAGTATATGCTAGTACGTTTGGATGTACTAAGTATGCAGGGTGCAATGCACGAAACTTACCAAAACCTGTATTTCAATGTTAGATGACAAGGGCATATATTATCGAAAGGAATATATATCAAGAAACGTAATATAACAAGGTGCCATGAAACCAATGGTGCATGAAGTGCAAATGATGATCTTATATATATATATATATATATATATATATATAGTGGGGATGTGACCTCAACTGACATAAGTAAGACTAAGCGAGCTATTACTTGGAATCCCGATGAAATTCCCTTATCGGTAAAGAGGTGGTCTACTTGCTAAAGGTAAACCATACTTCACCTTACGGGCACCCCCATTTTGTATGAAGCAACCTTCCTTATGGGCACCCCCATTTCGGATAGGATTTTCATATATAGCATACTATATCATATTATATAGTTTCTTCTCCTTATGGGCACCCCCATTTTGGAGATAACTCTCCTTACAAAAATCCCTTTTCAAAAAGAAACCTATGCTAGGCATATAGTTCGAGGAAGGAGAGAGAACTCTCATTCCATCGGTGCTAAGTTATCATCCCATAAGAATACTTATAGTATTCATAGCTATACATACTTTCAAAAGGGTTGCAAATCTTACCAAAATGTTTAAATGCACAAATGGGGCTTAAAAGCCAAACACCTTTCACCATAATCTAGCCTTAGGGTCAAATGCCAAAACATAGTTTATAGTCATAATACTTATGCATAGGAATAACTCATTCATATAATGGGAATGGTGCAAGCACCCAAAATGCTCATAGAGCCACAATCATAGACATATATGTGATCACATTCTTGTCATAATTAATATCTTATCAAAATCATATCATAGAATATAATTGGACTTAACCCACTTCATAAATTTCCATAATCATGAGATGCATATATAATGCATGAGATGATAGTGACATGGGTAATTTAGATTCAATTAAAAATCCTCAAAATAATATGAGATTCAAGTGAAAGCATAGTTAAATCCACATTAAAATCATAGTATAGTCACTCATGCTCAAACAAGCCTTTAAAGGGACATGCATAATCTTAGATTCATAAAAAGGATGAAATTCAATATTTCAAGGCTTAAATCATCTTAAAATCCATAGTTAAACACAACCTATTTATTGTTGGAATTTAAGGAATCAAAATATTTTTAAACCCCAAATTAAAGTAACAAAAATTCATGTAGGTTTCTTGAAAATAATTTAGGTCTCCTTGATTGCAAGTAACTAGGGATCAAAACCCGCATACCTTCACCAAGATGAAGAAAACCCCAAAGAATTTGAAGAAGAATTGAGTTCCCTAGCTCAAGTGTTGAAATCTCTGAGAGTTTTTTTGTGGAAAGCTTTTGAGAGGATTTTAAAATATGAGTGATTTTGAATGTTTGTACTAGCTTTTAGGTCTTTAGATAACCATGGAATAGCATAGGAATTCCCAAAATACCAACAGAAATAACCAGATTTACAAAAATACCATTAATGAATTGGGTAGAAAAATGATAAAAGTGTTACTACACTTGAGGACTCACGACCTGTGTGGCACTCCACAATTCATGTGGAATGCTCGTGAACCCACACCTAGGCAAAAATCTGGAAATTGGAACTTGGCTCAACACTTAGAATTTTTAGCACCAAAGTGAGCTCCATGGTTGGGTACATGGCCCATGAGCCTCATCACGGTTTGTGGGGCTGGGGTGGTACTAAATATAGAGAAAATAATACTCCCATGCAAACCTTGAAGACCCGATGGCCATCTATACAGCCCGTCCCGCTCACTAAGGTTCGTGGGGTGAACCATGGTACAACACTTAGCCAAGAATAATTCTTCATACCAAGATTGAACCACATCTATGATTTTCTCCATCCTTGAAGGCCATACAGCTAGTACCACTGATCGTACCCTAATACTTAGGCCAAAAATTGATGTTTCAACCCCAAGCCTATTCCCACGGCTCATGTGAAGCTTCACTGCCCGTATAGGTGCCCGTGTGGCAACACTACATAATAGAGTCTTATGAAAATGGGCATAACTACTTCATCCGAACTCTAAATGAGGTGAAACCAAGTGTGTTGGAAAGATTATTCAAAGAGCTTTAGTTGGATAGGCTATGGGCTACCCAATTCATTTTGTGCTAAGAGATATACCCATTTAAAGTTGACCCTTCTATCAGTACTTGTGAAAAACTTAGCTAATGAAATTCCTTTGAACTTGACTTGATGTAGGAGACCTATGATGGCCTTAAAAAACATAATGAGCTTGAATTAAAGGCTTGAAAGTGAACTTAGATCGAGCTAGGAGGTTTCATAAGGTGTCACCTTGGCCGAAAACTTTCCGAAATCAAATCTCTAGCGTCACTAAAGCTATACAAAAATTCAGGTCCTTACATTTTAAATGTTTGACCAACTCTCAATACAAAGTGCTTTTAGCAATTCAAAATAATACAATTTCGTAATCCAAAAATCAAATGTGATGTCATTTACTTAATCCACCAAAGCAAGTCAGCCTAAATACTGAGTAATTTAAAAAATATAAATTTAAATGGAAATAAAAAATTTAGCATAAGATATGAAATGGTGAAAGGATCAAGTCTAAAACAAAACCTCTCAAGACTATTGTATCATTTGACTTTTGTATTAGTTGGATATTTGGAGATATGATGCTATGTGATGATTATATCTATATTACTATGATTTGTATACTTTATTATGTTAAGACTTTTCTGAGTTCAGGTGTGTAGTTTGGTGGTATCTGATTGGGTGTTAAGGAGTATTTATGCTCTTCATTAATTTATCTTAGGTTAGTTCCATTTTATGAGTACCTTGTTTTTTGGTGCTCACCCCTTGCTACATTTTTGTAGGTTGTGAGTCTGGTCCTTCTTGCTAGCTAGCTAACTTATAGGATCGAGCTTTTGGATCTAATAAGAGGTAGTTACTTGTCCCTTTGACAAACCTTTGAGGATTCTACCTTTATGTTATATTCTATTTGAAGACTAAACATTGAGACTTGTATTTCATTTGAGTATTCTATATTTAGAGGTTTGTACATATGAGGCCAGTTCTAAGATGATTGTAGCTTTCGATTTCCTATGCTTACATATCTTATTAGACTATTTATCTTCCACTTTTGTCATTACATTAAGATGTTTAAGTTTGGGTTGACTAGCTTTAGTGGGTTATGTGAGTACCATCATACCCAAATTTTGGGTTGTGACAATTTGGTATCAGATCCCCAGGTTCATAGGTCTCACATGTGTACAAGCCTAGTCTAGTAGAGTCTTGAGGATCGGTGTGGAGACGTCCATTACTTATCCTTAGGAGGCTATGAAGACTATTAGAATATTCTCTTTTGCTTCATTCTAATCAATTTGTCTGTGGGTTTTGATTAAATGTTGAGTGATTGTTTGTCCTTTTAATAGATGGCAAGGACTAGAGCTACAACAACTACCAGATGAGGGAGGCAACCTTTTATGTTACTATTAAGACCTCATCTAGGGGTAGGGAACGAGTCAGAGGACAAAGTAGAGGCCGGGGCTAAGGAACATTACTAGTGAGAGATTATAAGTGGGGTATCTTCCCCCAGCCAGCTATGGAGCTTAGAGAGAGGTAGGTTCCTTATGACTATGTTGCATCACCACTACTTCAGGATATGACTTTGAGAGTTCTAAATGTGCTAGAGACTTTGGGGAAGACAGGTAGCGTAGTTGATACATCTAGTACTTCACAGACTCGGGTTAAGATTCACCCTCAGGATCAGCAGCAGGCGTCTAAGGCCCAAGTTCAGGTGGAGCAGCCACTAGCATCACTGATTATTGAGATTCCACTAGTAACTACCTTCCTTGATGAGGAGCAGTATAGATATGAGAAGTTCAGAAAGATGGACCCCTTCCTAATTCCAGGGTGGGAAGACTAAGGAGGGACATGAGTTATTAGTTACTTACTAGGTGTTACTTGATACTGTAGGGTTGGTAAAGACTCATGGTGCATGATATGTTACCATCCATCTCTATGAGCCAGCTAGGGAATGGTGGAGGACCTATTTGGGATCATTTCTAGTTGGGTCTCCTTTGATGACTTGGGAGACATTTTCCTGTGCCTTCTATGATAGATTCATTCCTTAAATTTTTTGTGAGGAGAGTCATTTGAGGTTCGAGAGTCTAAAATATGTCACTATGACCATTTCAAGGTATGAGGTTCATTTTTATCAATTAGCCTATCATGCTACAACTATTATGTCTATAGAGGCAGAGAGAGTTCATTAATTTTTGAGAGGTTTGACTTATTCCATTAGACAGTTTGCATTTTGGATGTCTAAGGATGGAGCATCCTTTTAGTTAGTGGTTAATGCCGCCAAGAAGGCACAACTTATATAGAGAGAGAAGTTTAGGGACCCTAAAAAGGTTTGTATATCAAGACAATACTCGAATGCTCATCAGGAGGCAGAGGCATGACTAGAGGAGGTTGTTCATTTTAGCACCCAGGGTTTATGCACACTTTCCAACTTTAGAGGGAGGGTGAGGTCCTCGTGATTCTTATAGCTCAAGTCAGAGCTCATCTAGATCCTAGAAAAGGCTTATGGGCCGAGGTAGCTATAATATCCCTCCTACTCCATCATAGTAGTTGTCCAGCCTTAGTGTTTGCTTTGGGTGTGGATCTCTTGATCATATAATTTGGCAGCGCCCTTTTTAGACTTACTCTAGGCCCCTACATTCTTACTGTACAGCACTAGTCTGAGATTCAGCACTATTAGCTAGAGGTTCAACCCCGCAGACTAGGGTTCAGGGTAGAGGTTAGTGCGATAGAGGTGGACGTACCGATGGTAAAGAAGAAGATAATGTTTCCACACATTCTGGTAGTAGAGGGGCAACTTTTATTAGTGGAGGACAAGGAGGCCATTGCTATGCTTTACCAGGTAGACTCGAGGTTGAGGCCATTTATGTTATCATTACAAGTATTACTCCAATTTTTCATTGCCCTACATCTGTGTTATTTGATCCTGGCTCCACTTATTTATATGTGTCTTCTTATTTCTCATTGGGGTTGGAGTTGCCATGTGATACTATGTTTGTTCCTGTTCATGTTTTGACCCCAATAGGTGAGCCCTTAGTATAGGATTGGGTATACTGATCTTGTCTTTGGGAGTTGGCTGGCCATGAGACTTGGGTAGATATGATCATGTTAGATATGGTGGATTTTGATGTTAATTGTCTATCTCTACATCATGCTATTATTGACTGCTATACCAAGATCATTACCTTAGCCATACCAAGTAAATTGAGGATAGAGTGAATAGGTTTGAAGGGTTCCTATCCTAATAAAGTTATATCTTAAATTTGCCCAAAAATTAATTGATAGAGGGTGTTTGGCTTGCTTAGATTTGAGTCACCTTCCATGGAGTCTATTCCAGTAGTTTGTGAGTTTTTGAATGTGTTTCTTATTGATCTACCAGAAGTCACTCTTAATAATGACATTGATTTTGCTATTGACCTCGATCCTGACATGAAGACCATCTATCACTCCTACCATATCACCCTAGCTGAGTTGAAGAAACTAAAAGAGCAGCTCTAAGATCTGTTGAGCAAAGGGTTTATTTGCCCTAGTTTTTCACTTTGGGGTGCTCTAGTCTTGTTTGTAAAGAAGAAAGATGGATTCATAAGGATGTGTATTGATTATAGAAAATTGAACAAGGTGATTATCAAGAACAACTACCCACTTCCTCGTGTTGATAATTTATTTGTTCAACTTCGGGGAGCTGGTTTATTTTCAAAGATTAACTTGAGGTCTGGGTACCATAAACCATGAACTCGGCCATCCGATATACCTAAGACAGCCTCTCAAACAAGGTAGGGCCATTATGAGTTTCTTATTATGTCCTTTGGTTTGGCTAATATCCCTACAACATTTATAAAGTTGTTAAATGGGCTATTCCGGCCATATTGGAATTCGTCCTTGATCGTGTTCATTATGACATCTTGGTCTATTTCGAGATTGAGAAAAAGCATGTGAAATATTTTAGGATTGTACTGTAAAACTTAGGGAGGAAAAGATTTACGTTAAAGTCTCCAGTATGAGTTTTGACTAAGTTTTGTGGCATTCTTAGGGTATGTGGTGTCCAAGAAGGGTATTCAAGTTGATCCAGCAAAGAACGAGGCCTTTCGGGGTTAGACTAGGCCTACCTCAGCTATAGAGATTCACAGTTTTGTGGGGTTGGCTAGTTATTATCATCATTTTGTGCAGGTCTTTTCTACTATTCCAGCTCTATTGACTAGACTCACCCCAAAGAATGTGGTATTTCATTGGTCTGATGAGTGTGAAGAGAGTTTTCAAAAGCTCAAGTTATTATTGACCATAGCTACTATCCTGAACTTGCCAAAGGAGGGTGTTGATTTCACAAGTTATTGTGATGCTTTAGGACTGGGGTTAGGTGATGTGTTGATGCAGAGAGGGAAGGTTATTACTTATACTTTGAGGTAGTTGAAGGCCCATGAGAAGAACTATCATACCCATGATTTGGAGTTGGTTGTGGTTATGTTTGTGTTAAAGTTGTGGCATCACTATTTATATGAAGTCTATTGTGAGCTCTCTACTGATCATCATAGCTTATAGTATATCTTCAGCCAACGGGATCTAAATTTGAGGCAAAGAAGTTGAGTTGAGATGCTAAAAGACTATGATTAGACTATTGCTTATAATCCTGGGAAGGCCATTGTGGTGGTTGATGCATTGAGTAGGAAGACTTCTAGCATGGGGAGTTTAGCAGCCATTTGAGTAGAGAAGCGACCATTGGCTAGAGATGTTAGAGGTTAGTCAATGGATTGGTGTGGTTACAGATTTCAAATCACGGTGGAGTACTTATTTTCATTGAGGCTCACTCATCTTTGATGGATCAGATTCGTGCGAGACTGTTTAAGGACGAGAAGTTGTTTATCATTGGGGATAAAGTGACTGGATATGAAGATAGAGAAATTATGCTTGGTACTGAGGGTGTATTAAGAATTGGGAATCATATTTGTATACCCATGGTGGGTGATTTGATCAGATTGATACTAAAAGAGGCTCATTGTGTTAGATACTCTATTCACCTGGGGGCAGCGAAGAAGTATCATGATCTGAGTCAGTATTATTGGTGGTCTGGCAAAAAGAGAGAGATATCAGAGTTTGTAGCCAGGTGCTTGACATATCAACAGGTTAAGTGTAAGAACTTGAGGTCAGGTGGAGAGCTTTAAAGGATGTCCATTCCTAAGTGGATTTGGAAACGCATCACCATGGACTTTCTAGTTGGGTTGCCATCTACAATTGGGGATTTAGACTCTATTTGGGTAGTGGTGGATCAATTAACTAAGTCTGCCTATTTCATTCGGATCAAAGTGAAGTATACAGCTGAGAGACTAGCCCAACTCTATATTACTTAGATTATGAGGCTTCATGTAGTCCCAGTTTCTATCATGTCAAATCGTTGCTCATTGTTTACTTCACATTTATGGTGTGCCTTACAGTATGGTTTGGGTGCCTATTTAGATATGAGTATAACTTTTCACCCTAGATCGATGGCTAGTCCGAGAGGACTATTCAGGTATTGGAGGATATACTTTGGGCATGTGTTATTGATTTTGGTGCCAGATGAGACCAACACTTAGACTTGGCAGAGTACAACAACAGAGCATTCAGATGATCCCCTTTGAGGCCTTGTATGGTCAAAGATGTAGATCACCTATTGGATGGTTTGACTCAGTAGCGGTGAAGAGTATGGGTGTTGATATGTTGAGAGGTGATCCTGGGCGGGTGTAGTTGACTTAGAAGAGGATGGCAACAGTGCAAAGTCATTAAAAGAGCTATGCTGATAGGTGGGTTCGACCCTTGGAGTTTATGGTTGGTGATATAGTATGGCTGAAGATCTTACCCTTGAAGGGTATTATGTAATTTGGGAAGAAGGGAAAGCTCAATCCAAGGTTTATTAGTCCTTTTAAGACCCTTGATAGANGGGACATGCCTACTTGTAATTTCATAAACCCAAAGTAAACCTTCATATAATTGTTTAAATCACACTAAAATCATCAAATAAATACTACCCATGTATCAATAGAATTTTAGGAATCATAATATTCAAAACCCCATATTTAAGTAAGCAAAATCCATGTAGGTTTTCTTGAAAATAATTTTGGTCTCCTTGATTAGAAGGAATCTAGGATCAACCCATATACCATAGACTTTAGGTTCCTTGAAATTGAGTTGAGAAAGAATGGGAGCTTGGAAGTGGGTCTTGGAATCTAAACTTGTTCTTGAGTTTCCTTGAATTTGTATTAGGGTCTTGATTGAGGTTGTTGAGAGAATTGAGAGTGTGTTTGAGACGAGAGTAATGAGTTTGATCCTTTGTAATAGGGTTTAGGTCTTTTGGTGAGGTTAAGATAGTATTGGAAGTGCAAAAAACGTCATTAGACTAATTAAAATTTATGAATATGCCATTAGTGAATGGATGGAAAATTTGATAAAGGGAAAGCTCAATCCAAGGTTTATTAGTCCTTTTAAGACCCTTGATAGAGTGGGAGAGGTAGTTTATAAACTTGCTTTACCACCTAACCTATCTTCAGTCTATCCTGTGTTTCATGTCTCGATGTTGCGGCGTTACATTCTGAATGCGTCTCATGTGATTTCTATGGATTCAGTTGAGTTGAGGCTAGATTTGACTTATGATGAGTAGCCGGTAGCCATTTTGGACAGGCACGTGAAGAAGTTGAGGACTAAGGAGATCGTATCAATAAAGGTCCAGTGAAGCCATATACCCGAGAGTGAGGTTATATGGGAGATGGAGTTAGATATGTGTTGCCCCATACCCTCAGCTTTTTGAGCCCTTAGGTATATCCCTTTATCTCATATTTGAGGGCGAACATTGGTTTTAGTAGTTGATGAAATAACAGTCTTGGAGGTCATTTTTGGCTTTTTTCAACAAAATTATCATTTTTTTTCCTTCCCAAAAGTTGTCTTGGGTCATTTTTGGTTGAGTCTAAAAGTCAGATTTTGAAAACCTTGTAAAAAGTTGGAGTTTTGCCAAAGAAAGTTTTTAAAGGATTAAAGTTGAAAATTTTGAGTTTTGTGGTCATCTTGGGTTTCGAGTATCCGAATGTAATTCTTCGATTCGATCA
>DF365094.1:56066-67166 GCA_000787875.1 Solanum virginianum
AATTCTCCATAAGCACACTTAATTGTCAATCACCTCGAAAATGACTCTAATGGCTTCAATTGATAACCATGGTACCAAAACGCAAATGCACGGGCTCTAAAAATAATAATATATAAAACTTAACTCAAGACTTTCAAACAACTTCAATGATATAAATCAAACGATATCTTTCTAGTCTATTAAGCCTCTAAAGTATTGCTCTGAACTAAGTACCAGGGTAGGCACACTGATACCTAAATTGAAACAAATCTAAAGAAATAAAGACTCTTAATCTCCTCTGAATGAAAAGAGGCCTTACTGATTGCTGATGGGAAGTGTGTTACTGAACATTTACTATCTTGGGTACCCGAATCTACACATAAAATGATGCAGCACCAAATGGCATCAGTATATGGAATGTATAGCATGTAGGATGGCCAAAAATCATAAGTATATGATACTCAACGTTAGAACTAAACTCTGAGATAGTTCAATTGATAAAAGTATATCATACAAGTAAAGATATGCTTTAAACATGTTTAAAAGTGCAACTCATAGTACAGAAGAAATACTTGTTTTAATGAATCAAAAAGCACAACTTAATGTATGAAAATATAATGCTTAAAATGCTCAGCTCTGAAAAATAGCTCAACTCAACATACAATACTTCATCATTGCAACTTATAGCCCCAACAAGAATGCATATGGATACTCTGAAAAATAGCTCAACTCAACTACATATGCAACATAATAAAACGAAACACTTTAATTATAAAATAATAAGCTTTACTTGGGCCACTGGGTATGTTGTTGTTGTTATTGTTGTAAGCTATACTTAGGGAGTTTCTCTAACAAGCAAACCATCACTATAAGACTCATGATGATACAATATTTTTCCCAACTACCAGAGCCATCCCATACTTTGCTAGGGTAAGGAACAAAGTGCTAGCGGAGTGGATCCATCCCAAAATTGGCCATCTCAGTGGCAAGTGAGGAGTTGTACTCATGGTACAATCTCATCCTATGCTAGCTACATAGTTTATGAGTTCAAGTTATTATAACTCTCACTCATATCAATGCTCAATCCTACTCCCAAAAGTATTAATTATATGCTCATACTTAAAAGAATATATTTGCTCAAAGTGTTACTTTTCTTCTCTTTGGGACTTAGCCCAACTTAGTATTCTCTTAACTTTTCTCAAAGCTATCTAAAATCATAAGTTTCATTCTTTACTGTTCATAAAATACTTATGGTAATACTTTTCTTGAGTTTAAAGCAAGATTTGAAATTCACAAATTTTCATAGTAACCTTACGATTAAATTAGTTTAATAATTAAAATTAGTATCTCAACTTAGGACCTCAAAACAGTAGAAAATTTTAGTAAATATCATGCTTTTCTTCAAGAAATAACATAAACAAAACATTTACTCGTAATGAAGAAATCTTGTTCTCAACTAATATCTGGGTATTTGAAGAAACTAGTGGTTACATCATGGTAGGATAATATAGTAGAATTTTTCCATAAGCCTTACATACTTGGAGAATTAGATTATTGAAGAATTTTGAAAAAGGTGCTTGAAAGCCCTAGCTTTTCTCCTTTTGAAACTACGTTCTAAGTCAGGAGAATGTTTTAAGTGTAATAAAGTTAAAGGTTAGCGTTTAGGGATTTAATTAGGTGAAAAACTAATAAGTTTAGGCTTAAATGGTGAAAAAAGACAAAAATACCCTTTATTAAAAGGGTTTCCCAAGTCATCTATTGGACTATCTACGGTTGGTAGAAGCTTACATGGACCACAGAATCCATTTGTAGAAACTAAGGTGGATTTTGGGGTCTTGAAACTCATTCTATGGGTCCAAACTATGACCCGCAGAAGCTTTTACGACCCATAGTTGGGTATGTAAAGTTTGGGACTCAAAAACTAACTTGGAGAAGCTTTCATGAAGCCACTTTTATGGGTCGTCATCCTAACTATGACCCGTAATTAGGGTTTCATAGATGGTAACCCAGAAAAACTCTACTCTGATAGTTTGTAGTAAAATGGTCATAACTTTTTGCTCCAAACTCCAAATGAGGAAATATTGGTGTAGTTAGAAAGATAATTCAAAAGATCTTTTATTTAATATATTATGGGCCACCTAATTCTTTGTGTACTGAGATTTCTTATTATTTAAAGTTGACCCTTGCATAATCTAATGGAAAAACTTAATTGATAAAAAAGCTTTGAACTTGACTAAGTACTAGAGGTCTTTTATGAACCTAAGGAATGAGCCTTAAAATATAGGTACATATAAGGCATCACTAGATTCAAGATTATATAGTTACAACGAAAAATATTTGAATCCGATAAATAGAGTTGTGGGGTGTTACGCCATCTCCCCCTTGGGATCATTTGTCCTCAAATGAAAGTGAGACTAAGCTATAAGGGAATGGATTTACCCTTTCTATTTTCTCACTTATGAACTAGATAGGACTGATTCATACTAAGAGTTTGGTTATTGTCCATGGCACATAAGATACGAATGATATGAGGTTAAACATAAGTCAACTCTACCCAAAGCTATTCAACATAGAACATAGATGCTTTGGGCATGAAATAAGGTAGGGAGTAAATTATGGTGCTTTGAATGATATCACTGATGGATTTTAAGCCTAACAATGCTTCTCAACTACACTCTTCTTTCAACATACAATACTTCATCATTGCAACTTATAGCCCCAACAAGAATGCATATGGATACTTCTACTAAAGTTTTAATCTAACTACATGCTCTTACTTTATTCAAGCCTAACTCTAAATCACATGATACTACACATAAGATGATTATGCAAATCATAACAACAAAGTTTATATTCTATACCTTTATAAGAAATTTCATAGCAAAAGTATTACTCCCTTCCACCACGTTCAACAAACCTCAGTTTCTACTCAATAAGCACCAAATGCATCATGTATTCATCCACGTGCCATAACATCACATTCAAGTCGAGTACTAAAACCACACTATGGACTCTAAGTAACCACTTTTCTTAGAATTGTGACACCCCATAACTCTATTCTTACATGTACCAATATTTCAAGTCTCATTCTTATGTGAGGTAAGTGGACTCGGGTCATAAGAGACCTTTAGTACTTAGTCGAGTTCATAATTTTCCTATCAATTGAGTTTCTCACGTTAGATTATATAAGTATCAACTTTACATGACCACAAATCTTAGCACATAATTAGGTGGCTTATGACCTACCAAATGAATAGTCTTTGAATTAGCTTTCCAACGCCATAGATTTCACCTCATATGGAGTTCGTAGTCAAAAGTTATGATCATTTTACTATAGACTACCAGAGCAAGATGTACTTATGAGATGACTTATGGGTCATGGTTTGACTTATAGCCCATCTACTAACTAATGAAAAAAGCTACTAAAAATCTCTTTTTGAGTCCCCAACCTAATGGATCCACCTACGGGTCATAAGTTCTTCTACAGGTCATAGTTTGGGCTCATGGAATCGATCTAGAGACCCCAAAATTTGCCAAAAAGTTTACAGATTGGTTCCTATGGATCATGGAAGTTTCTATGGGGCATAGGTTGGCCCGTGGGTGACTTCAATAGCTTTTTAAGAAGGATTATTTTGGTCTTTTCTCACCCTTTCAAAATTTTAACCTAACATTTTTACACTTAAATAAATCCTAAAATATATCTAGTCAGTCTCATTACACTAAAACACCTTCTCCAACTTAGAGCATGGTTTCAAGGGAGAAAATGCTAGGGTCTGAAGAGGTTCTTGTGAGTTCTTCCAAGCTATTCCAAGACCTAAAATTTTCAATAATGTACGGGTAACCAGAACATGGATTTTGTTCTTCCATGTGCCCCCAAAACCTAAATTATTGGATTTGTGAATGAATTGAGTCTTCTATGGATATTGCTTGAAGGTTATACTAAAATCCTAATGTATTTCTATATAATTTTGCATGTATTATAGTTTTTTATGAATTAGATTATTTTACTTTTTTACATGAACCCTAGAAAGAATTCTTGTTATTTTTACACATTGCACTTAAATGGATATGCATGAATATAATTTGAGCTTAGAGAGTCAATAGAGTTCCTAAATGCCTTAACCCCACTTTTTTTTTTCTAAATACTTTGATGTTGGATTGTTGGCTGATAGAGGGTCTTTATGGGTCGATGAGCTAAATCTTAAAAGAATGTTCCTAACTAAAGAGTTAATAGTTGATGTGATGAATTGAGCTAACAAATGTCCAATGAGACTAGTTGAATGAGTTAACCATATGATTGATGCCTTATGAGCATGTTGAGTCTAGGGTAGAGTATTGAGCACCGAATTGAGAAGAGTAAGTCTATCTCAAACTCAATAACTACGTAGGTGGTGTAAGAGAGGATTGACCCATAAAATCAAATGTTTTCTATTATTCCAAAAAGAGGACTTGATGTTACTAATTTTGGATCCATTGATGGTATATCCTTTACCCTGGCAAGATATTAGATTGATATGGCAATAGCATTGCTTTGTTGTATTATCACGGGCTCATAGGTGATAGTATTTAGTTAGAGAAACTCCCAAATAAGCCTTGATAGTACTCTGAGTGGATTGGACTAGATGGTATATGAGTGGCTATTGTCTAAACTGCATTCTTACTTTAGACTTTTGGCTTGCTGATTGCATTTCCTACTATGTGAGTTGGGCTATTTGAGTTGATGTTGTTCTATCTTTACGTGTTTCATTCTACTATTTTAAAAACTCATATATTCCACATACTGACATCCATTTGGGCCTGCATCTTTTCATGATGTAGAGGTAGGTACTAGCAGTCATCAACAGGCAACCTCGTTAAGGAACTATTTGCATTCAGCTGATTGGTGATCCCTCCCCTATTTTAAGAGGATGTCATGTTCTTTTCTAGCTTTGAGTTTAGATATATTTTATTCTATTTTGAGGTAACCATGGGTCTATCATTAGCACTACTTTGTCGATGGATAGAGGCTTCATAAACTAGATTGTTTAGTTGTGATTGGATTATGTTTTTGGCTAGTTTCTTTCATACTAGCCTTAGTTTGATTGCTATATTGTTTGGCCTTTAGCCTTTGATTATCAAGTCAATGTTGTCTTCCATTAAGTATTTCTTGATCATTGATGTCTTTCAATGTTAGTTATGATTGAATGAATGTGATAAGGTCAAGTGGTTCGCTTGGGGGCTAGCAACAGTCTCTGAGTTCCGACCACGCCAAGAGTACCCTCCTAGGACGTGACAAGAATTTCTTGTCTTCTTATGTTTATAGTTGTCAACATATCATGCCTCTGTCACGACCCAGACCTAGGTTCTAGGAGTGGGAATTTCTTGGCTTCTTATGTTTATAGTTGTCAACATATCATGCCTCTGTCACGACCCAGACCTAGGTTCTAGGAGTGGCATGGCTAATGGAAACCCAAAGATCCCCAAACAAGCCTCAAAGTATCCAAATTCACATCATAAGTTCGGAAGAGTATTAAAATAGTAAACACATAATTCTAAGAGATAGGCAAGTAGGACTCATGCTATGGAGATGTCACAGGGAAAGGGTATGAATGATGTCACATAGCACATAGCACATAGCACATAAAGACTAAAAGGCGGGCAAGTATGACTCACGCTATGAGGGCAATTTGGGACTTAGAATATTTCACATCATATCATTTGATCAAGCCATAAGACTTATAACCAAATCACATAGCAATATCCAATAGGTAACCAAACCATAACATAATCTCCAATCATAACACTTAGCATATAAATGTGGTGGAGTTTACAAGATATCCAACAATGCCTCTACTTATAAGATAGGCCAGGGGCAAAGATATGTCCCGGGCTCACCCTCAAAGTAAGTGTGATAGATAAAAGCACTCTAGGTAGAAGGATCGTGGGTTGTCCTTAAAAGGTAGGACTCACCACAACAAGCAAACTTGACATTCGAGCTAAGCATCGTACGGTGGATGATTGAAGTCCTCGTCCCTATATGGTGATATCACGTAGGCAAAAGTATGCGTTAATGTGACTGAATATACTAAGTATGCGGGAAGAAATGCTTATGATATACCAAACCTGCATATCAATGTTAGATGACAAGGGCACATAATATAAAAAAATCATATATCCAAAGGAGAGTAATATACAATATGCCATGAAATAGATGATGCATGCTATGCATGATGCACATATATAATGGGGATGAGAACTCAACCAACATTAGTAAGACCAAGCGATCTATTACTTAAAATCCCAATGAAAACCCCTCACCGGTAAAGAGTTGGTCTACTTGCCAAAGGTAAACCATACTTCACCTTACGGGCACTCCTATTTCGTATGAAGTAACCTTCATTATGGGCACCCACATTTCGAATAGGATTTCCATATAATCATATCATAATAAATGTCACCTTATAAACACTCCCATTTTGTATGAAGCAACCTTCCTTACGGGCACTCCTATTTCGGATAGGATTCTCATAGCATATGTTAGGAACAAAGTTTGACGAAAGAGAGGGAACCCTCAATCTGTTAGTGCTAAGTCATTATCCCACAAGAATACTTATACGTGTACATAT
Organism: Solanum virginianum; assembly: GCA_000787875.1. Lineage (NCBI taxonomy): Eukaryota > Viridiplantae > Streptophyta > Magnoliopsida > Solanales > Solanaceae > Solanum > Solanum virginianum. The sequence continues at coordinate 62,651 of DF365094.1, forward strand.
ACATGCTTTCAAAATAGATGCAAGTCTTACCAAACCATTTCAATGCATTCTTAGGCTTAAAAGCCAAACACCATTCATAATAATTCATACATAAGCTCAAATGCCAAATCATAGCTTATAGTCAAAATACTCATGCATAGGAATAGCCCATTTACACATACAGAATGGTGCAAGCACCCAAAGTGCTCAAAGAGCCATAATCATAGACATATATGTGATCACATTCTTGTCATAACCAATATCTTATCAAAATCGATTCATAAAATATAATTGGGTTTAACCCACTTCATAATTTCCATAAAGATTCCATATTTAGAATGCATATGTCATGAATGATGTGAGAATAGTATGGCTAATTGAGAGTCAATCCAAATTCCACAATATAACATGAAATTCAAGTGAAAATATGATTAAATCCATATTTAAAATCATAATATAAATCACTCATGCACAAAATAAGCCTTGAAAAGGACATACACGTTTATAACTTCATAACTTCAATGTAAACCATCATAATAGGGCTTAAAGTAACTTAAATCATCAAATATATACAGCCCATACATTAATTGAATTTAGTAAATCAAAATAATGAAACCCCAAATTTATAGTGAGCTAAATTCATGAAATTACTTGAAAAGATTTAGGTCTCCTTAATTGGAAGGAACCAAGGATCAAAACCTACATACCTTCACTAAATGAAGAAGTTTCAAGAGAAATTTGAAGAAGAATTGAGTTTTCCTTGATTCTCAAGTTTAAATCCACAAAAGTTCTTTGAGAGGAGTTTGAGAGAGTTTATAATGTGAGTGAATTTTGAATTTTAGGAATAGAATTTAGGTCATTAGAAAGTCATTAGATGGCATGGAAAGTCCCAAAAGATAATTAAGATAAACTGAATTTACAAAAATGCTATTCATGAAACGGATGGAAAACTTGGTCTCACTACTTCAAGAAAGTGTACATGGTCCGTTTACAGTGCTGGTGAGCCAACACTTTGACAAATTTTCTCTTGATGAAGGTCTAAAACCATAATCAAACACTTAGAATCTTTTTGACGAAACAATCACCTACATGGCCTGTATGAAGTTAGACAGATCGTGTAGGTGCCCTTATCTGTCATGACCCAAAATAGTGTCTAGACGTGACATGGCGAATGGGGAGCCTGAAGGAACCCCAAACAAGCCTATTAACTTATCATTACACATCATCGATCGTGAAGAAGAATTGCTCCATACCTAATAAGAACAACATAGACTAAGGTCCTCGAAGTGGAGGACTCACCAACTAGCTTGAGTAGTACTGAACTAGCCATATGGAGGAGGAGGATGATCAACTTGGGCATCGGTTCCTATATAATGATATCATGTAGGCAAGAGTATGCATTAGTATGTTTAAATGTTCTAAGTATGTAGGATGCAATGCAACAAGAGATAGGCACCTCAATCAAAATGTATAACAATAGGCAATAAGCATAATATAACAATATGGCATGTATGATCAATGCATAAGGAAAACATACTTAAGTAACTCATGCTCATATAGGATACCATATGTGTAGAAGAGACTAAGCTAGATTTCCAAAGTACAAACCCCTTAGTTGGTTGGTGATGGTTTCAGCCCATGACCTTGGTGGTGTGGTACAAATTAAACTTCTCACATGGTTGATGATAATTTCACCTTATCACCCTAGTGGTGAAGTATAAACCCCTCACATGGTTGATGCATACAAACCCCCACCTCGATTATCAAGATACAAATCCCTCAAAAGGTACATTAAAAACACTATTTTCAAAATATCAACATAAGTGTAAAATCATCATAAACTTGCCAACTTAAACATGACTTCATATGAATGATATAGGGCTGAAACATAGGACTTGGAATCACATGAAGGACTTAGTCGCTATCTTAGGCTTGATTAGAGTGAATGAGGTACGAATATCGCTCCGATAAGACCACTTTGGCTTCCTTGGAGACACCCTTGACTTGATGATCCTTTCAAGAGGGCCTTAATGAACACCACATCCTCATTTTTCAACCTCTCCACTCATCCATCCAACACCTCCACCGTGACTTTCCCCTAAGCCAACTTGTCCTCCAAATCACCTACAATCTCAAAGAGTGCTATAACACTAGAGTCACCAACACATCCTATCAACCTAGAAGCATGAATAACCGGACTAACCAAACCCCTATCCATAGGCAATCCGCAAACTTATGCAACCTTACCAACTTCTCTCTTCATCCTATAAGCAGGACTCATAACCATAACTCATTTTTCAACCATAACCAAACCTATTCCACTTGTCGCCACGAACTACCATCTCCCCCTTGGGAGACTATCTCCACTCTACCATCTTTCCACCTAGAACTTCCAACTCTAATAAGGCGGAATGAAGGCATCACTTAATCTAGAGCTTTTAATCAAAGAAGATTTGGAACCATCAAGAATGCTACACCACCATGTTCAACTTCCCTCAACCTAACTTCCAATCTAACCAACCGATGGACCCCACTAATCTCCTCCTTCCCACCATCAACAACACATGCTAGGATACCTAGAGCACTGACCGCAACATTAGCATTACCAGGGAAAACTAATGCACACTCATTTCATAATACTTAAAGAATTCTAAACACCTTCTTGCTACACAATGCACATCTATCATATTTAGCAAATAATCTCTCGTCCTCCAAGACTTGCAATACTACCCCCAAATGATTCACAAGCTCTAAAAAAATCAATACCTCATCACTGGAGACCATCACAAACATATCACAATAAGGTTTTAAGTCCCTATTCAAGAATCCCACAAACATTACCGGTGCATAAGCCAACCAAACAACTCCACCAATATTTAAAATGATTATTCCTAGCTCAAAAGGACACTTAGGGATGTCACCTACCCTCCTCCATAGTTGAGAACAAAACCCAAACCTCAAATCAACCTTAGAGAAGTGACTAACCCATTGTAGTTGACCAAATAGATCGACCATCCTTAACCATCATATTACAACCTTACGGGTTCTACACTCATTGGAAGCATGCTATGCAAGTAGTCCAAACTACCCTAAGACCTCCAACCCGTCAAGCTAAGTCCAACCAAGATCACAAGACAAGACTCTATGCAATGATAACATAGGGCAACCTTTATAGACCCCTACTAGCCACAATAGACTCATGCAACCATCGGGGACACACACATGAATCCTATTAGCACAAAGGAATCACACAAGGGATAGCAACTCCCAAACCTATCAAATCACCCCACTCAAAACATCTTTCACAACATTAGCCTTACTTAATGTCAACTAAGTCACAAGAGAGGCAATAGAAGATAACATATTCACAACCTCTTATAATAGCCCATTAAGCCCAAGAAGCTCCTAATACCCAAGGGAGTCATGGTCTAATCTAATAGCTAATCACCTTCGTCTTACTAGGGTACACCTTAGTTCAATCACCTAGCACCGTATGACCTAGGAAGGCAACTTCTTACAATAAAATTCCTATTTCTCCTATCTAGCATCTAGCCTTCTTTCTTAAACTTTGTAGTACTACCCTCAAATGACTCACATGTGCTGTTTCATTAGGGAACGAACTATCATATCATCACCAAACCCACCATAAGCCTATTAGAGTATGGACTAAAGATCTTGTTCATGCGACTTATAGGCATAACTGGTGTACTAGTCAATCGAAAAGACACTACCCCAACTTCAAAATATTGAAAAGGGACATTCAAGGCCTCATCTATCACTGACAACAATTCTATGAACAAAACAACTTAGGTTCAATGCCTCTAATTCTCACATGATAACAAATGTAAACCCTTAGAGATCAATTATAGCTTAAGATATGAAATGGACCTACCTCCCTTACTATCACTTACCAATGTCCCACTTAAAGATGGGCTCATTAGGGATTCGGGATCTAAGTCTATAGGTCCCACCATCCATGAAGACACAACATACATACAACCTTTTGTAACAACCCAGAAACACTATAAGTATTTGTACTATACATATGAAACATGATATGGACTTTCAATTAGTGCTAATTTTAAAAGTGTTTGTATCTCGTGTTAAAGGGTGTCGTGTGTATCTAAAATTTGAGAAAGTTGCATGTATACATGTTTTGTGTCGAGTTAGGGGGACTAAGACCCTAAACAAAGGAAAATAATTTGTCGTGTGTATCTAAATTTTGAGAAAGTTGCGCGTATACATATTTTGTGTCGAGTTAAGAGGAATAAGACCCTAAACATAAGAAAACAATTGAGGTGCTTATAGGACTTAGGAAGCTAGCAGGTAATTCAGCTACTTTCTTAGCTTGAATTTGCGAGTTAAACGGAAACGAGACCCGACGTCGAAATTGTCCAATTCTGATTATGAATTAAGTCTTAGTTAAGGAGGTATATTTAGCCCATGTTTTAGTACTATAAGTAGGCTATGGTTACAGCCCAACATGAAGGATGAATAGGCCCAATAACACTCTACATCACTAAACTAGTTGGGCCAC